>ML110176.1:1426-78554 GCA_003697995.1 Taxidea taxus jeffersonii | reverse complement strand
TGGGCTAAATGCCCCAATCAAAAGACACAGGGTTTCAGAATGGATAAAAAAACAAACCGCATCCATATGCTGCCTACAAGAAACTCATTTTAGACCTGAAGACACCTCCAGATTGAAAGTGAAGGGGTGGAAAACAATTTACCATGCTAATGGACATCAGAAGAAAGCTGGGGTGGCAATCCTTATATCAAATCAATTAGATTTTAAGCCAAAGACTATAATAAGAGATGAGGAAGGACACTATATCATACTCAAAGGGTCTGCCCAACAAGAAGATCTAACAATTTTAAATATCTATGCCCCTAACATGGGAGCAGCCAACTATATAAACCAATTAGTAACAAAATCAAAGAAACACATTGACAAGAATACAATAATAGTTGGAGACTTTAACACACCCCTCACTGAAATGGACAGATCATCCAAGCAAAAGATCAACAAGGAAATAAAGGTCTTAAATGACACACTGGACCAGATGGACATCACAGATATATTCAGAACATTCCATCCCAAAGCAACAGAATACACATTCTTCTCTAGTGCCCATGGAACATTCTCCAGAATAGATCACATCCTGGGTCATAAATCAGGTCTCAACAGGTATCAAAGGATTGGGATCATTCCCTGCATATTTTCAGACCACAATGCTCTGAAGCTAGAACTCAATCACAAGAGGAAATTTGGAAAGAGCACAAATACATGGAGACTCAACAGCATCCTTCTAAAGAATGAATGGGTCAACCAGGAAATTAAAGAAGAATTGAAAAAACCATGGAAACAAATGATAATGAAAACACAATGGTCCAAAATCTGTGGGACACAGCAAAGGCAGTCCTGAGAGGAAAATACATAGTGATACAAGCCTATCTCAAGAACAAGAAAGGTCTCAAATACACAACCTAACCCTACACCTAAAGGAGCTCAAGAAAGAACAACAAAGAAAGCCTAAACCCAGCAGGAGAAGAGAAATAATAAAGATCAAAGCAGAAATCAATGAAATAGAAACCAAAAAAACAATAGAACAAATCAATGAAACTAGGAGCTGGTTCTTTGAAAGAATTAATAAGATTGATAAACCCCTGGCCAGACTTATCCAAAAGAAAAGAGAAAGGACCCAAATAAATAAAATCATGAATGAAAGAGGAGAGATCACAACCAACACCAAAGAAATACAAACAATCATAAGAACACATTATGAGCAACCCTATGCCAACAAATTTGACAATCTGGAAGAAATGGATGCTTTCCTAGAGACATATAAACTGCCAAAACTGAACCAGGAAGAAATAGAAAACCTGAATAGGCCCATAACCAGTAAGGAGATTGAAACAGTCATCAAAAATCTCCAAACAAACAAAAGCCCAGGGCCAGATGGCTTTCCAGGGGAATTCTACCACACATTTAAAGAAGAATTAATTCCTATTCTCCTGAAACTGTTCCAAAAAATAGAAATGGAAGGAAAACTTCCAAACTCATTTTATGAGGCCAGCATCACCTTGATCCCCAAACCAGACAAGGATCCCATCAAAAAAGAGAATTACAGACCAATATCCTTGATGAACACAGATGCGAAAATTCTCACCAAAATACTAGCCAATAGGATCCAACAGCACACTAAAAGGATTATTCACCATGACCAAGTGGGATTTATTCCAGGGCAGCAAGGTTGGTTCAACATCTGCAAATCAATCAGTGTGATACAATACATTAACAAAAGAAAGAACAAGAACCATATGATACTCTCAATAGATGCTGAAAAAGCATTTGACAAAGTGCAACATCCCTTCCTAATCAAAACTCTTCAAAGTGTAGGGATAGAAGGCACATACCTCAATATTATCAAAGCCATCTATGAAAAACCCACTGCAAGTATCACTATCAATGGAGAAAAACTGAGAGCTTTTCCGTTAAGGTCAGGAACACGGCAGGGATGTCCGCTATCACCACTGCTATTCAACATAGTACTAGAAGTCCTAGCCTCAGCAATCAGACAACAAAAAGAAATTAAAGGCATCCAAATCGGCAAAGAAGAAGTCAAACTATCGCTCTTTGCAGATGATATGATACTATATGTGGAAAACCCAAAAGGCTCCACTCCAAAACTGCTAGAGCTTGTACAGGAATTCAGTAAAGTGTCAGGATATAAAATCAATGCACAGAAATTGGTTGCATTTCTTTACACCAACAACAAGACAGAAGATAGAGAAATTAAGGAGTAAATCTCATTTACAATTACACCCAAAACCATTAGATACCTAGGAATAAACCTAACCAAAGAGGCAAAGAATCTATACTCAGAGAACTATAAAGTACTCATGAAAGAAACTGAGGAAGACACAAAGAAATGGAAAAATGTTCTATGCTCATGGATTGGAAGAATAAATATCGTGAAAATGTCTATGCTACCTAAAGCTATCTACACATTTAATGCAATGCTTATCAAAATCCCATCCAATTTTTTCAAAGAAATGGAACAAATAATCCTAAAATTTATATGGAACCAGAAAAGACCTCGATTAGCCAAGGGAATATTGAGAAAGAAAGCCAAAGTTGGTGGCATTACAATTCCAGATTTCAAGCTCTAGTAAAAAGCTGTCATCATCAAGAAAGTATGGTACTGGCGCAAAAACAGACACATAGATCAATGGAACAGAATAGAGAGCCCAGAAATAGACCCTCAACTCTATGTACAACTTATCTTCGACAAAGCAGGAAAGAATATCCAATGGAAAAAAGACAGCCTCTTCAACAAACGGTGTTGGGAAAATTGGACAGCTGCATGCAGAAAAATGAAATTGGACCATTTCCTTACACCACACATGAAAATAGACTCAAAATGGATGAAGGACCTCAACTGAGAAAGAAATCCATCAAAATCCTTGAAGAGAACACAGGCAGCAACCTCTTCGACCTCAGCCACAGCAACTTCTTCCTAGGAACAATGCCATAGGCCAGGGAAGCAAGGGAAAAAAATGAACTACTGGGACTTCATCAAGATCAAAAGCTTTTGCACAGCAAGGGAAACAGTCAACAAAACCAAAAGACAACTGACAGAGTGGGAGAAGATATTTGCCAACGACATATCAGATAAAGGGCTAGTATCCAAAATCTATAAAGAGCTTAGCAAACTCAACACCCAAAGAACAAATAATCCAATCAAGAAATGGGCAGAGGACATGAAGAGACATTTCTGCAAAGAAGACATCCAGATGGCCAACAGACCCATGAAAAAGTGCTCCACATCACTGGGCATCAGGGAAATACAAATCAAAACCACAATGAGATATCACCTCACACCAGTCAGAATGGCTAAAATGAACAAGTCAGGAAATGACAGATGCTGGGGAGGATGTGGAGAAAGGAACATGGAGGTTCCTCAAAAAATTGAAAATAGAACTACCTTATGACCCAGCAATTGCACTACTGGGTATTTACCCTAAAGATACAAATGTAGTGATCCAAAGGGGCACGTGTACCTGAATGTTTATAGCAGCAATGTCCACAATAGCCAAGTTATGGAAAGAACCTAGATGTCCATTAACAGATGAATGTATAAAGAATAGGTGGTATATATATACAATGGAGTACTATGCAGCCATTAAAGAAATGAAATCATACCATTTGCGACAACATGGATGGAACTAGAGCGTATTATGCTTAGCGAAATAGGTCAGCTGGAGAAAGACAACTATCACATGATCTCCCTGATATGAGGAAGTGGAGATGCAATGGGGGTGGGGGTTAAGGGGGCAGGAAAAGAAAAAATGAAACAAGATGGGATCGGGAGGGAGACAAACCAAAAGAGACTCTTAATGTCATAAAACAAACTGAGGGGGTTGGGGGAGGAGAGGGGTTAGGAGAGGGTGGTGGGGTTATATTATATGTTTAAATAAAAAAAGCTTAAATAGGGGCGCCTGGGTGGCTCAGTGGGTTAAAGCCGCTGCCTTTGGCTCAGGTCATGATCCCAGGGTCCTGGGATCAAGCCCCGCGTTGGGCTCTCTGCTCTGCGGACAGCCTGCTTCCTCCTCTCTCTCTCTGCCTCTCTGCCTACTTGTGATCTCTGTCTGTCAAATAAATAAATAAAAATCTTTAAAAAAAAAAAAAAGCTTAAATAAAAAAGAATAAAAAAAATAAAATGAAATGAAACTCTGGGTGCCTGGGTGGCTCAGTCATTAGGCAACTGCCTTTGGCTTGGGTCATGATCCCAGGGTCCTGGGATCAAGCCCTGCGTCGGGCTCCCTGCTTGGTAGGAAGCCTGCTTCTCCCTCTCCCACTCCCCCTGCTTGTGTTCCCACTCTTGCTGTGTCTCTCTCTGTCCAATTAAAAAAAAAAAAAAACTTTAAAAAAAGTGAAACTGATTAAAATCAAATAAAATGCAAAAAAGATAATAAAGTTGAGTTCATAAGGTTATTCTCAATTCAAATTTAACCTTACAGTGTTTTATTATTTTAAATTTATATTTGCTTTCCATCTCATTTTTCTTACACTGAAAATCTTGGTTTGTAAAATATACTTATTTTCACGTGTATTTTAAATTTTTATATATGTAAAACACTTAGCTGAACCTAAAGTATAAACGGTATGAAAGGTAATCAAGGGGAGCCTGGGTGGCTCACTTGTTTAAGCCTCTGTCTTCATCTTGGCTCATGAACTCAAGGTCCTGGGATTGAGCCCTGCATCGGGCTCTCTGCTCAGTGGGGAGCCTGCGTCCCCCCTCTCTCTCTGCCTGCCTCTCTGCCTACTTGTGATCTATCTCTCTATCAAATAAATAAATAAATAAATAAAAAGAAAACATAATCAGATTCACTGAAGTTTCACTTCCAGCCTTCTCCCTTCTCTCCATTTCCTCATCTCCTATAGGTAACTAATTCTAATGCTTCTTTTTGAATATATAAAGAAATATGTAATTATATTCTTATTCCTAATTTTATTTTTATTTAACTTCATTAATTAACATATAGTGTACTATTAATTTCAGAAGTAAAGTCCAGTGCTTCATCAGTTGTATATAACACCCATCGCTCATTACATTCTGTCCCTTCTTTATGCCTATCAACCTATTACCCCATCCCCCCACCCACCTCCCCTCCAGCAACCCACATTTTGTTTCCTATGGTTAAGAGTCTATTATGAATTTTTTTCCTTTCTGAATAAATCTTATTTTATTTTTCCCTCCCTTTTTCTATACTCCTCTGTATTGTTTTTTATTTATATTATTTTTTAAAATTTTTTTAATTTTTATATAAACATATAATGTAATGCCACCACCCTCTCCCAAAACCCCTCCCCCCCCTCAGTTTATTTAATGACATTAATAGTTTCATTTGGTTTGTCTCCCTCCCGATCCCATCTTGTTTAATTTATTCATTTCCTACCCCCTTAACTCCCACCCCCGTTGCATCCCCACTTCCTCATATCAGGGAGATCATAGGATAGTTGTCTTTCTCTGATTGACTTATTTCGCTAAGCATGATACGCTCTAGTTCCATCCATGTGGTCGCAAATGGCAAGAGTTCATTTCTTTTGATGGCTGCATAGTATTCCACTGTATATATATATACCACCTCTTCTTTATCCATTCATCTGTTCATGGACTTCTAGGATCTTTCCATAACTTGGCTATTGTGGACATTGCTGCTATAAACATTCAGGTGCACGTGCCCCTTTGGATCACTACGTTTGTATCTTTAGGGTAAATACCCAGTAGACCATTGCTGGGTAATAATGTAGCTCTATTTTCAATTTTTTGAGGAACCTCCATGCTGTTTTCCAGAGTGGTTGCACCAGCTTGCATTCCCACCAACAGTGTAGGAGGGTTCCCCTTTCTCCACATCCTCGCCAGCATCTGTCATTTCCTGACTGGTTCATTTTAGCCATTCTGACTGGTGTGAAGTAGTATTTCGTTGTGGTTTTGATTTGTAGTTCCCTGATGCCCAGTGATGTGGAGCACTTTTTCATGTGTCTGTTGGCCATCTGGATGTCTTCTTTGTGGAAATGTCTGTTCATATCTTCTGCCCATTTCTTGATTGGATTATTTTTTCCTTAGGTGTTGAGTTTGCTAAGCTCTTTATAGATTTTGGATACTAGCCCTTTATCTGATATGTCATTTGCAAATATCGTCTCCCATTCTGTCAGTTGAATCTCTTGAATCCTCCCCTCATGATCCAGTAGTTTTTTTTTATCTCTTTCCCTCTACTTCTTTATGCTCCATTGTTTTATCTTCGCTGTCATTGATTCTTTCTTCTGCCTCATTTATTCTAGCAGTTGGAGTCTCTCTCTTTAAAAAAAAATATTCATTTGAGAGAGAGATAGCATGAGTGGCAGGGAGGGGCAGAAGGAGAGGGAGAAACAGATTTCCAGCTAAGCAGGGGGCCCAATGCAGGACTCAATCCCAGGATCCAGAGATTATGACCTGAGCCAAAGGCAGATGCTTAACCACCTGAGTGACCCAGGTGTCCCTAGAGCCTCCATTTTTTATTGCATCTCAGTAATACACTTCTTTTCTGAACTGATTAGATTTTAGTGCTTTTATTTCTCCAGAAAGGGATTCTCCAGTGTCTTCAATGCTTTTCTCAAGCCCAGCTAGTATCTTTATAATTGTTATTCTGAATTCCAGCTCTGATATTTTATCCATATTTGTTAAATTTCTGGCAGTATTGCCTCTTGTTGTCCCCCATTGCCCAGGGCGAATTTTTCCATCTTGTCATTTTGTCCAGGAAAGAACAGATGAACAAGAGAACAAAATACAAAAAATATCAACCACAACCACAACAAAATATACACTAAACAAATCAGAGGAGATCAGAAACCAAAAAACAAGAAAACAAAACAAAACAAAAAGGAGGTGGGGGAGAGCAAGAGAGAATGGTGGAAAGAACAGGGTAATATGCTAGGTCCTAGGTGTATTTTGGCCTGTTTGTTAGAAGAAACTTGATCCCAAAATTATAAAGGGAAAAAAATATATATATGTATATACATACATATATATATAATTGAATATAATGAAAGGAAGCAAAAAATGAAGAATATATATATAGGTACATATACATATATATAACATACAAAATGTAAATGTAAAAATGAAAATTCAAAAAGGCATAAAAAGTGCACCTGGTTGGCTCAGTTGATTAAGCATCTGCTTTCAGTTGAGGTCACGATCCCAGGGCCTTGTGATTGAGCCCTGCATCAGGCTCTGGGCAGCAAATCTGCATCTCCTTATCACTCTCCCTCTGTGCCCTCTCTCTCAAATAAATAAATAAAATCTTTTTTACATTTTTTTAAAAATGTAAAATTTTTACAAATTTTTTACATTTTTTTTAAAAAGGTAAAAAATGTTGGTAAAATAAACTAGTTGAAAAGGAAAAAAAAGAAAAAAGTCATTTTAAACTGAAAGACTAAAGAATCATCAGAAAATTCTTGAATTGTACATAATATTTTTCCATAGCACTGGAGTTTTTCAGTGTTGTGTGGTCTGTATACTTGCTGTTAGCCTAATGCTCCTGCTGGTCTTCTGAGGCAGAGGCCTGTTGCACTGATTTGCAGGTGCCTTTGCTCAAGAGGAGTTGCATGATCTTTGCCAGGGGAACTGACTCAGCATAAGTGGCTCCAGATTGCTCTGTGTGGCTTTTGTTCCCTGAAGGCTTTCTGTGCCATTTAGAGGATGAAAATAAAAATGGTGGTGTCCCATTCTCCAGTCCCAGAGCTAGAAGTTTGCAGTCCCCACTCTTCAGTGGTCCTCAGGGAAAAGCAGTCAATCACCTCATTTCCCTGGTTTCTGTCCCCACTCTTTTTTCACCCAGCCTGTGTCCAGGCATTTTTATCTCAGGTACATGACCCCATTTTGAGACTTTGCAGACTCCTTTGGCCTGCACCCTGCACCACTTAATTCTCCAAGCCCTGCAGATTTCTTTGGTATGTACCCATGCTGCTCCTCCAGGGGAAGAAGGAGAGTCCCACTGTGGTTCTACTGCTTGCTGGGCCCCTGCTCAGAAAGCAGTCACCCAACTCTGCTGCGGTCATGGTTTAAGGCAATGCTGAGCTAAAAGCCCAGTCCTAGACTCACTGATTGCAGCCAGCTTCATTGCTCTGATGTCGGGGAGCTCTATCCCACTCAGTCACCCCAGTCTTCCTGTGACCACAGAGATCCTGAGACCACACTGTCCCACCTAGGATTCTGCTCCACTTTGCTACCTTATAGGCAGGGTTGTCCCCCACTGGAACAGAGTTGTAAAAGTTCTGATTTTGTGCTCCACTGCTATATCACCTTCCAGTGCCAGCTTATGGAGGCTCCCTCCCTTCATGGTTTATCTTCTGATATAGCACCTCAGATTTACTTCTCCACACCCCCTACCTTGCAAAAAGTGGTCACTTTTCTATTTGTAGAATTGCAACAATTCTTTTCTTAAATATCAGGTTGAGATCACAGGTGTTCAGAATGGTTTGATAGCTAACTAGCTGAATTCAAGGGACCAGATGAAACTAGGGTCCCCTACTCCATTATCTTCCTCCAAACTCCACCATTTATTCTTAAACACAAAGTATATAGTACCTATTCTATGTACTGCTATGTGCTAAATCTAAAAGTATATTCTGGAAATTATCTCAGTTCACATTTTCCTTTGTATTTTTTTGACTGCCTCCTCTCTAATTTGTGTATATACTGCACTTTATTTGTCCACTGCCCTGTCGGTGAACATTTAGGTTGTTTCTAAAGTTTTGCTATTGTAGACAATGTTGTGTTGCATAACCTTGTACAAATTTATGAAGGTGTACTTTCAGGATAGCTTCCTAAAAGTGGGGTTGATGGGTCAAAGGGTAATGCATATGTAATTTTGCCAAATCCCCATTGCATAGCTCTGTCCCATTTTGTGCTTCCACTCTCAATAGAAAATGTTGTCAAACTTTTAGATTCAGCAAAGTTTTAATTTGCCCTTCTCTTATAAGGGAACATGAGCATCATTTCATGTGTGTAAGGAGTAACTCATGTTTCTTTTTCTCTTTTCTCACATTTCTCTCTGGTCTATACTTCTATCTAATTCGGGGACTTCTCCATTTCTAAATGTTCTCTGTATACATGCCTTCTTCTGTGAGATAAGTTGCAAATGTTCTCCTTCATTTTCCATTTGCCTTTTGATTTGGGTTAGTAGGGTGTTTTGTTTGTTTGTTTGATAGCAAATTTTATCAACCTTTCTCTAATTTTGTTCCTGGATTTTGAAAGGCTTTCCTCCTGTCTGGATTATAAAGTAATTCACGTGCAATACTTATTTGGTTTCACATTTACATTTGGAGCTCTGATCTATTTGGAGTTTATCTCAATGTGACGATTAGATTCACTTTTAAACTTTTTCAAGGGGCTTGATTGATTTTTAGACACCAACTTATCTAAAAGGACACTTTTACTCTACCATGAAACAGATTCGCTCCTTGCTGTTTGGAATAGAGAGAAACAATGCTCACAATAATATATATGCATTGTCCTCCACTGGCTTCTCCAGAGCCATGCTCTGTCCCACCAATGCCACCATAAAAAGGCCTTCCTTAACCCTTTTCATTTATGCCCTTTTGCCCTTTGACTATGTGTGTCTGGCCAGAGCCTGACTGATGCCAACAACATCAGAAATAAATACCAATCTATTAGCAAAAAGGTAGAGAGCATGGCTCTACTCTATTCTACTCTACCAAAAAATGGTCAATGAAGTCACACCTCATTTAGAAATCCAGAGTGATATTACTTATCTTGATTTTCTTTTCATGCTGCAAAGCTCTGGTCTAATTTGTGATTAGTTTCACAGATTAAGCCCATCCTCAAATATTTAATGTTGAGTTCCTCTTCGGATATTAAAAAAAAGTGATCCCTGCCTCTGAAGACTAAAAGTATTCCTAAATGTTTTGAGATGGTATTCTCTTTGGAGTGATTGCTTTGAAGTCAGACAGAAGCATATACAGGCTCTGGTATGTTTGCTTAAAAATAAAAACAAAAACTCTACTCCTGTTACTTATAGCCCCCCCCCCCGAGTGTTATTTCCTGGGTATACTTTTTTTACCCTGATATTTCTGTACTTAGTGTTTAAAAGACTCTAAGAAAAACTTTTTTAAGTGTCTCTGACTGTTATAAGTTGATTCATTGACCAGTGGAAAACTTCCGTGGGAATTTTATTATTCTACTGCTGAGTCATGTTCAAAGTATGACTTAGCTTTGTTTCAGTCAATATTGACCTTGGAAATAAATACTAACTGCCTCATTGTGACATAAAAACAAAAGGTTCCAGGGCACCTGGGTGGCTCAGTGGGTTAAGCCGCTGCCTTCGGCTCGGGTCATGATCTCAGGGTCCTGGGATCGAGTCCCGCATCAGGCTCTCTGCTCAGTGGGGAGCCTGCTTCCTCCTCTCTCTCTGCTGCCTCTCTGTCTACCTGTGATCTCTCTGTTAAATAAATAAATAAAATCTTTAAAAGCAAAAAAACAAAAAACCAAAAGGTTCCAGCAGTTATATTTCTCATGCTTGTACAAGGGACACTTCCCAGTCCCTTTTTTTGAGCAGAAGTTACAGGGAGGGGAATAGAACAAACAGAATTCACAACTGTCTCTGGGGCTATCCAGCTCCTACCATACTCTCATCTTATAGCAGTTTCACTTTGATTCGGAATTAGATTTTTGAGTTAGACTTCCATATTATGGTGGAAGTGACCTTAGGTCATAATCAAGCCCCATATTTTACAGGGAAGAAATTGCAGCCCCCAAAAGAATGCTATTCAGAGAGTCATGGCTGCACTGAGACACAGATATCCACTTTCTTTATGTGGACCACTATGAGTGTTTACTTCCAGCTTAGCACTGAAAGAGTAAATTGGTGTGGGTCACTCCTGGAGGTACAATGTCTAGAAGGAAGAGACTAGCTTGTTATAAAAGGTGGGAAAGATGGAAAGAATCTTTCCTTCCCAAAAGAGAAAATTCTCTTCTGCCTTCCAAGTGTTGTTGATATATCACCTTATATCTGTTGTAAGAACAGGGGTCCTTACAATGGGTGTAATAATTCTGCCATTAGAGCATCATTCTCTCAACTATTGGGTCCAGTCCAAGAGACTAGACTACTCCATATTCAAAGTATTTAAATATCCCCACTGTGTGATTTCAAACTACTATTCAGCCATATCCTCATGGGCTTTGCAAGGAGACAGTCTGCAGAGTTTTGGATTCTGATGCAGTCATTGACCAGCAGCGTGACATATGCATAGACTTAACTTTTCTGGGTCTTGGTTTCTCTCTCTCTTTCTTTCTTTTTAAAATTTTTATTTATTTTTTAAAATTTATTTTCAGTATTCCAGAATTCATTGTTTATGTACTACACCCAGTTCCCCATGCAATATGTGCCCTCCATAATACCCATCACCAGGCCCACCCAACCTCCTACCCCCTGGCCCACCAAAACCCTCAGATTGTTTTTCAGAGTCCATAGTCTCTCATGGTTCATCTCCCCCTCCATTTTCCCCCAACTCCCTTCTCCTCTCCATCTCCCTATGTCCTCTGTGTTATTTCTTATGCTCCACAAATAAGCGAAACCATATGATGATTGACCCTCTCTGCTTGACTTATTTCACTCAGCATAATTTCTTCCAGTCCTGTCCATGTTGAAACAAAAGTTGGGTATTCATCCTTTCTGATTGAGGCGTAATACTCCACAGTGCATGATTTCAAGCTTTTACTACAAAGGTGTGATCACAAAGACAGCATGGTACTGGCACAAAAACAGACACATAGACCAGTGGAACAGAGTAGAGAGCCCAGAAATGGACCCTCAACTCTATGGTCAAATAATCTTCAACAAAGCAGGAAAAAATATACAGTGGGAAAAAGTCTCTTCAGTAAATGGTGCTGGGAAAATTGGACAGCTATGTGTAGAAGAATGAAACTCGACCATTCTCTTACACCATACACAAAGATAAACTCGAAATGGCTAAAAGACCTCAACATGAGGCAGGAATCCATCAGAATCCTAGAGGAGAACATAGGCAGTAACCTCTTCGACATCAGCCACAGCAACTTCTTTTAAGATATGTCTCCAAAGGCAAAGGAAACAAAAGCAAAAATAAACTTTTGGGACTTCATCAAGATCAAAAGCTTCTGCATAGTAAAGGAAACAGTCAACAAAACAAAGGGGCAACCCACGGAATGGGAGAAGATATTCGCAAATGACAATACAGACAAAGGGCTGATACTCAGGATCTATAAAGAACTCCTCCTACTCGGGGCACCTGGGTGGCTCAGTGGGTTGAGCCTCTGCCTTTGGCTTGGGTCATGGTCTCAGGTCTCAATCCTGGGATTGAGCCCCACATCAGGCTCTCTGCTTAGTAGGGAGCCTGCTTCCCCTCTCTCTCTGCCTTGTGATCTCTGTCTGTCAAATAAATAAAAAATCTTAAAAAAAGAGTAAAACTTTCTTTAAAAAAAAAAAGAATTCCTTAAACTCAACACACACAAAACAGACAATCATGTCAAAAAATGGACAGAAGACATGAACAGACACTTTTCCAATGAAGACACGTGAAAAAAATGTTCATCATTGCTAGCCATCAGGGAGATTCAAATCAAAACCACATTGAGATACCACCTTACACCAGTGAGAATGGCCAAAATTAACAAGACAGTAAACAATATGTGTTGGAGAGGATGTGGAAAAAGGGGAACCCTCTTACACTGTTGGGAATGCAAGTTGGTGTAGCCACTTTGGAAAACAGTGTGGAGATTCCTTAAGAAATGAAAAATAGAGCTACCCTAAGATCCTGCAATTGCACTTCTGGGTATTTACCCCAAAGATACAGATGTAGTGAAAAGAAGGGCCACCTATACCCCAATGTTCATAGCAGCAATGGCCACAGTCGCCAAACTGTGGAAAGAAACAAGATGCCCTTCAATGGATGAATGGATAAGGAAGAGGTTTCTTTATTTATATTATTTATTTATGTGGTTTCTTTATTTATAAATGAGAATAATAACAGTTCAGAAATCAGAAGTTTATACAGATATTAAAGTATCTTAATCCACAAGCAGTAGTAATATAGAAATATTAAAGCTGCCTGAGGTAATTTGCAGCTAACAAGAGACTGACCAAAAAGCATAAGGAAAAACTGGGGAATGAGATGCCTGCTAGGGGTTTTGCAAAGCACTAACACATTCCTGGGAATATAGATGCCACATGCATACACAGTACAGTATGCATCTCTCACCTCTGCTTGAGCTTAAGGTTCTGTAGAAACGGGAAGTGAAGACTAAGACCAGCTTATAAAGTGTCTGCCCCAACACTACACAAGCCCCTCAGGAAAAGCCAGGGAACTTATTGGATCCAGGAATATAAGAAAATCATAATTATTAGCCTATTACTAAGGTACCCAAGCAGGCTTTGGGTGCCACATGTCACAAAGAATACAGACTTTAAAGAATTTGATCAGGAAAGTAATGAAACCCAACCAAACAGCAGCAGCAACAACAGGTGAATAGCAAGAACTACAGTAAACCCCGGGGAGGAAGGAAAGCATCTGATTTCCCGAATTCCCAGGTTATATCATACAAAATGTCTGGTTTTTAACAAAAAGTTATGCCATTCAAACACACATGCACACACACACACAACACACACAACACACACACACACACCAGGAAAGTATGATCTATGCACACAATAAAGAAAAAAAGAAAGCAGTCAATAGAAACTGTGCCTGAGGAAGCTCAGGTGTTGGACTTACTAGAGAAAGACTTTAAGCCAACTATTATACATATATTCAAAGACATAAAGGAAGCTATGTCTAAAGAAGTAAAGTAGAAGAAAGATATTTCACCAAATATAAAATGTCAGAAAACAAACATAAATCATAAAAAGGAATCTAACAATTTCTGGAGTTGCAAAGTACAATAACTAAAATGAATAAAATCACTAGATACACTTCAAAATGAGTAAAGATGAACAGAGGATCAGAGAGCCGAGGGAAAATATCAATCATATCAAAATACACATCATTAAAGACCCAGAGAGAACAGAGAGGAATGGGCAGCAAGAACATTTTCTAAATTATGGCCACAAATATCACAAATTTGATGAAAACATTAATCTGCACAAAATAACTCAACAAAGTTCAATTACAATAAGCTCAAAGAAGCCCACATATAGACACATCAGAATCATACTTTCAAAAGCCAAAGAGAGAATCTTGAAAACAGCAAGAGAGAAGCAACTCATGTAAAAGTGGTCTTCAGTAATATTAGGAGTTGACTTCTTATTAGAAACCACGGAAGCCAAAACACGGTGTGATAATACATTCAAAGTACTAATATATACAGAAAATTACCTTAAGAATGAAGGAGAAATAAGACTTAATCATTAGCAAACCTACTTAATAAGAAATGCTGAAGAGAGTCCTCAGGCTGAAATGAAAGGACACTAGGCAGAAGCTTGGATCCAAATGAAGAAATTAAGAGTACCAGTAAAGCAAATACATATATAAACATAAAAGATAGTATAAATATACTTTTGTTTATAACTCCTTTATTTCCACATCTGATTTAATAGACAATTGCTGAAGCAATAATTATAAAACTGTGTCAAAGAGGTTATATGTATAAAGATGTAATTTGTCTGACAACAATAGTACAATGAAGGAGGAGTGAATGGAGCCATTTTGGAACAAAGTTTTTATACTATTGACATCAAGTTAGTATTAATCCATATAAGATAGTTTTAAGTTCAGTTTTAATTCCCATGTAATCAATCTCTAAGAAAAGTAACTCCAAAACACAGTAAAACAAACAAGGGAATTGGGGCGCCTGGGTGGCTCAGTGGGTTAAGCCACTGCCTTTAGCTCAGGTCATGGTCTCAGGGTCCTGGGATGGAACCCCACATCGGGCTCTCCACTCAGCAGGGAGCCTGCTTCCCCCTCTCTCTCTGCCTGCCTCTCTGCCTACTTGTGATCTCTGTCTGTCAAATAAATAAAATCTTAAAAAAAAAAAAAGAAACAAGGGAATTAAAACGATATGCTATAAAATAACTATTTAACACAAAAGAAGGTAGTAATGGAGAACAAAAAACACATCAGACATGCAGGGAAAAAAAACCCCACAAAGTGTCAGATGCAAATCCTACCTTATGAATAATTGTACTAAGTACAAATGGAATACACATCCCAGACACACAAGGCCAAACATTGTGAGATTGCATTTATATGAGTATCCAGAAGAAGTACATCTATAGAGACAGAAAATAGATTAGTAGTTGTCTAAATCTGGTGGAACAGAGAGATGTTAATGTTTTCTTTGGTGGATGATGAAAATGTTCTGAAATTAGATAGTGATAAATTCATGACACTGTGAATACACTAAACACTATTGGAACGGACACTTTTAAAGATTTTATTTATTTGTTAGAGAGACAGAGCGAGCACAGGCAGACAGAGAGGCAGGCAGAGGCAGAGAGAGAATCAGGCTCCCTGCCAAGGATGGAGCCCGATGTGGGACTCGATCCTGGGACACTGGGATCATGACCTGAGCTGAAGGCAGCTGCTTAACCGACTGAGCCACCCAGGCGTCCCTGGAGCGGACACTTTTAAAGGGTGAACTTTATGGCATGCAGATTATACGTCAATAAATCTACTTTAAAAATGCTTTCTCTATATAAGTGTCCAATGCTGATGTCTGCCTATGAGACTAGTCCTTCCTCCACTCCACTCTGAGTTCATCATAAACCCTGTTTTCTGTTGTACACACACATACTCTGGCAAGTTCCCTCTAATCCACATAGATACATATCATTCTGTGACTGATACACACACCCACTTGAGGATAGAGAATTTCACAAGACTTCTGGGGTTCAGAGGTGAAACAGAGGATGTGGAATTCATACAGCACAGTAGAACCTGGGTAGGAGGCAAGGAGGTGTGAAGGAGGTCTTAGGTAGGTAAAAGGCCATTTGTGAGTGCAAGATACGAAAAAAAACAGGTAGTTGAAAAGAAACTGCTTTAAAAATTGAGGAAAGCCATGGAATTATTAAGCAAAATCATCAAGGATATTAAGTCTGGTGTCTTTTTTGAATGGTTAGAAAAAGAAGCAACAGGAAATTGAGCTTAAAAAAATAAATTGCAGTAACTTTAACCTTTTTTTTTTTGTAAATCACAGAGAATCACAGAAAAAACTGCAATCAGAAATTATTTTTGCAGAAGTTAAAAACCTCAATAAAAAGCCTATCACCAAAGAATTTCTGGGTAGGTAGGGAAGAGTACACATGCAAGAATTAAAGTACCAGATCATTATTTTCTAAGTTTCTAAGTTTTCTAAGTTTTCGGCTGTTTTGAGCATTTCCCCATAGCCCTAAATAATTATCTTAAGCCCGCTGTGTTCTGACTGTGTTAATTCAGTTTCTTTTATTTCCCATCTGACAAATGGTGTGCATTAAGTTGTGTGTATTAACATTAATGTAATAAATGAGTAATTTACTCTGTCTGAAAGAAGTCAACAGCCTCAAATGCACTCATGGAAGTATAATTATAACAAACACCTGTGTTACCTTCCTTTCACAAAAAGTATGATAGTGATCTCCTTGAGGCAGCACCTTTGGATAAAGTGAATAATAAAGTGCCCATCACATCATTTATTTCTTGTCCCTCTGATGTGCCAGCAAGCATGTGTTCTTTTCAATTAATATTCTGTTCCTTGTACAAAAGCTGTTTGACAGTAAGAGTTGTATTTTTGGAGGGCAATAAAGTAGGTGAAATAATGGATGTGAAATTTGGATGAGGTTTAGGGTAAAAACACTATTCATAACATCTTTCAAAGGATTTCGTTTTGTAAAAGGGGCAGTATTGGCAAAGTTGGTCCAGGCAAGATGATGAATTCCTTGAGAGCAGAGCTTTTCTCTTATTCAGCTTTGTGCATACAGGTTTATTGGGGGTCTTAACCCCCAATTGAGTTTTAAATGTGAAAAACAATTCTTTTTTTTACTTTTTCCAATCACGCTTCATCCATTCTGTGTCTGATCTTCCTTGCCTGATCTTAACAATATCAAGGGCAGATGATATCTTATTCCAGTCCCTTTTAGTGATTCATACTTACTCCAGTCCAGTCCAAAGCTTAATGTCATATCTGATTCAAATCACGTCTTCCCTCGCACAGCATAGTCCTGGGCCGGTTACTGTTAAGATTGTTTTATCTCTCTCTTCTGGTTCTACTCCTCTGGAGTTGGAAGGGGGTTAGGAGTGATAAGGAAGGTGGCCTTTCTCAGAAGACAAGCTTTCTTTTTAGAGAAGATCTAGATTTATGGGAAGACATACCATGTCTGTGGGTCAGAATACTTAATATTGTTAAGATGACAATATCCCCAAACTGCTCTATAGATTTGGTGTAATCTAAGTCAGAGTACCAGATGCTGGCTTTTTATTTTATTTTTTTCAGAAACTGAGTAGCAGAGGAGAAAATTCATATGGAAATGCAAGGGATCCATAACAGCCAGCTGTCTTGAGAAAGAACAAAGTTGGAAGGCTCACACTTCCTGATTTCCAAACTTCCTATAAACATACAGTAATTAAGAGAGTGTAATACTGGGGCGCCTGGGTGGCTCAGTCATTAAGCATCTGCCTTTGGCTCAGGTCATGATTCCAGGGTTCTGGGATCAAGCCCCAAATTGAGCCCCAATATCAAGACCGACTAGGGCTCCCTGCTGAGGGAAGCCTGCTTCTCCCTCTCCCACTCCCCCTGCTTGTGTTCCCTCTCTCGTGGTCTCTCTCTGTCAAATAAATAAAATCTTTAAAAAAAAGAGAGAGAGAGAGCATAGTACTGAAAAATAAATATCTCCATCAATGGAATAGAACTGAGAATCCAGAAATAAATAACACATTTATAGTCAATTGGTTTTCAACAAGAATGCCAAGATAATTCAATAGGGAAAGAATAGTCTTTTCAATAAATGGTGCTCAGGCAACTGGATATTCACAAGCAAAAGAATGAAGTTGGACCCCTATCTAACTGTGAAAAAATTAATCCAAAATTAATCATATTTAAATGTAATCATTTTGGGGTGATGAAAATCTTCTACAAGTAGGTAATGGTGATGGTTGTACTACTCCATGAATATATTAAAAACCAATGAATACTACACTTTAAATGGGTGAATTTTATGATTTGTGAATTATATCTCAATAAAACTACTTAAGGATTAAATAGTTGAAAAATATAGTTGGATATTTATGTGATCTAGAGTCAAAGAAGGCCTTTCTAAACATGTTACCAAGGTAAAAAATAGAACAAAAATTATTTATATACTTGATTGTAAATTATTTTTATAATTTCTCTATCAAAAATACTATTAATAAAATTTATTACACAAGACACAATTTTAATAATATCCTTAATATATAAAGAGTAGTTAAAATCAATAAGAAAATTATCAATACTTTAACAGAAATATAAAGAATATGAACAGACAATTCACAAGAAATAGAACTAGTCAACAAGTACAAACTACAAGTCTTCTCATCAAAGAGCTAGCGGGGGATGCTCAATGCCATGGGAGGTGTGACAGCCAGCCAATGTCAGCTGAGTGAGACCTAGTAACACAAATGATACCAGCCAGGTGAAAGCTCTTTATCTTCTTCCTTATATTCTTCTCTTCCCCTATTCTGAGTATGGAAGAGCCAGAAGATGGACTAGGGAGGACAGATGATCGTGCTCATGGAATTCCCACTGCTGGAACAGGCATGTTCCTGTCCCCACTCCTTGGGGTGGATGCCTGCCATTAACAACATGTACACTACCCTGATGGAAAAAAACTGGCCGGACCTCTGACTTCACTCCATGGGCATAGCCCTTGTGTTTTTCTGACATAAGGATGTCACCAATGGTGACAAATACAAGTTTGCTCTTAGCAAAAGAATTAAATGAATTACAGCCTGAGGCAGCAGGGATGATGGATGTTACTTTGGTCACTGACTTTTTTTTTTTTTAGACTAATTCCATGAGGCACAGTGATCACAGACTATGTAATTCTCTTTTAAATTAGAAATTCTAATAATCATTTTCCTTTTACCAGTTTTCAGTGATTAGAGAAAAATTTTTGTAAATGTTACACAATGATTCCAATAAAAGGAAAGGGCTTTCATTCTTTGCAGATAACAGTTAAAGCTGTAGGGCAGGGCTTTCCTTTCCATTTTTTTAAAAAGTATTTTTGCAAATAAAACCTTAGAAGGGAATATACTCCTCTCCAAAGATAAATGAATCTTTTCGTCCTGAGAATGATTCGATACAACTCACTGAAGTGTGACAGTCTGGGTTCCTTCTCCAGTCTTGCTCTTTTCCAAGGAGCTCCACTGACTTTTTGCAACTTCTGGTTTTTATTTTATTTTAATTTTTCAAAATCAAGCCCCAAATGCCCAGAAATAAAATCTAGGAACAGCAATAATCTCAGCAATCCACCAGCCTGAAAAAGGTGAGGGCAATAATGACCTAAATTGTCCTTTTCCCAAACTGTATCCATAAAGCAGGGACTTCAATTTCCTTTGGCCCATGTTGGAAACAAAACAGAAGTTGTGTTGTAGGGGAATACAGTAGATATTATTGGTTTGGGGCTTCTCTGCAACCATTTCTCTTTCCTATCTGCCCTTTAGTTTCCTAGGTTATGATTACCCTTCAATCACTGCATAAGGTCTTGTGGGACTATCACTGAAGTTCTCCTTCTACTACTCCTCTGCCCAGCTAAAGAGAAAGTAGTTGACCTACATCAAAGCAATTCTTTGCTCCCTCCTTGGAATACGAATCTTGAGCTGAAGAACAAAGAGACTGAAAATTAGTTTAATTCCATCTGACTGGCAGCACTTGCCCAGATTCTTCTTGCTTTGAGGTGGCTGCTGAGGATCTCTCTTTCCAGGCTCTGGGATGGACTGTGTGCTGATCTTATTATCCAGCCTCCCACGTACCATTGATGAAGTTCTAGAACCTAGGTGAGGTTCGGTGGGGTGAGGTCCGGAGCCGATGACCAAGAAAGAATTCTTGAGACATCTTTGGTACAAAATGGGGTTTATTAAAGCACAGGGACAGGACCCGTGGGCAGGAAGAGCAGCTGCCCTGGGGACATGAGGAGTGGTCTATTATATACTTGTAAGTTGGGAGGGTGTTAGGGATGATGTAAGTCTCTAAGGAATTCCAGAAGCAAGGTCTCCAGGACCTTGAGGGGCTAGCTATTGTCTGGGGGAAAGGTTATTCATTACCAATAATAAAAATCTTCTCATAAGACCCTTTAGATGTATATCAGTGGGTCATATGCTTGGGAATGATTGTTGACACTATCCTGGAGGTTTAGAGATAAGGTTTAAGGAAATTTAACTTTATTTACATTTCCCTCTGCCTCAGCCTCCCTCAGTTTCAAGGAGGGGAGGGCAACATTAGGGCTTGAGGAACTGAGTTACGTGTCTCTGGAAGTTATTGACAAGATAATTTGTTGTTAATCACTAGGACATTTGTAAACCAAGGGAGACTCCTGTCTTGCAGGACTGTGATCTCTGCAAGTTAACTATTTGTTTTTCTTTTAGGGCAGCCAGGAGTGCCTGAGGGATGTCACGCATGTCACTTAGGTGGGGTGTGGGAAGAGGGGGTGTAAGGTGCCAGCTTTTACCTTGTTCTCAGCCAGCCTTCTGCTCCCTCATCACCATATTTCCCTTGTGTTCCTTCAGGTTCATTTCTTTTTCTTTCTTTCTTTCTTTTTTTAAAGATTTTATTTATTTATTTGAGAGAGAGCGAGAGGATAAGAGAGAGAGAGAGCATAAGAGGAGAGAGGTCAGCGGGAGAAGCAGATTCCCTGCCCGGCAAGGAGCCTGATGTGGGACTCAATCCCAGGACTCCAGGATCATGACCTGAGCCGAAGGCCGTCAGTTAACCAACTGAGCCCCCCGGGCGCCCACATTCATTTCTTCTTGCTTAAAATAGCTCAAGGGAGTTACTGTGGTTGAAGCCAAAGGACCAAACTGATACAGAGAGTATCAGGCCTCACAGATCCCATTTTCAAAAGCAGTTTTTTTTTTAAATTTATGTATTCAACAGACAGAGATCACAAGTAGGCAGAGAGGCAGGCAGAGAGAGAGGGAGGAAGCAGGCTCCCTGCTGAGTAGAGAGCCCGAAGTGGGGCTCCATCCCAGGACCCTGAGATCATGACCTGAGCCGAAGGCAGAGGCTTAACCCACTGAGCCACGCAGGTGCCCCAGCAGTTTTATTTTTATTTGTTGTGTTGGAAATTTAAAGATTTCAACAAAAAAAAAAACCGTCCTTAGTTCTTTCCTATAAGATGTGTATCCAGTCTGAGCAGTCTGATGTTTCTTTCTAGGATTATAAATATTTTGTATTTGTACTTTGAGTTTTCTTCTTTCTCTTTTGCCTACTACTCCCCTTTCCTTCCAGGTAAAAGCACACAACTATTGCTATTTAAATAGTCCTTGGAAATAATATGAAATATTTTCCTTTCTCGTTGTTTGAATTATCGTTTTGGAAATATAGCTTTAAAAATTCCCTTTTGAGAACTTGAACAATGAAGATTAATATATCTTAAATAAAGGTGTATTTTTAAAGCCCATGGGAATGGCTAGGTCATCAAGCCCATGGGAACAGATTGGTCGTCAAGGCACACAAAAGGTTGTAAGCGAATAAACTATTCAAACAGCTCTAAGGCCACAAAACAAGTCATCAAAGAAAGAGCAGTTGCACAGATCAATACACTGTGATATCTTTCGACAATGGACATGAACATCTACGGGGAATTGCAATTACGTGGATGAATGTTTTGTGAAAAAAGCCAGACACCAAAGCTCACATTCTTTATGAATCTGTTTATGTAAAGTTAAGGCCAGGCAAAACTAAACCATAAACTAAACCATAGTTAAAAACCATAGTTTTAAGCTAAACTAAACTATGGTTTAGTTTTGCCTGGCCTTAAGAGAGAGGAGTTAACTTTAGAGAATTGGAGTAATGATTGAGTGGCATACGAGGGAGGTCTTGGGGATGTTGAAATGTTCCATTTCTTGACCTCGGTGATAAACACATTAGTGTTTACTTTATAATAAAACATTGGGATAGTTGTTTGTTTTGTGTACTTTTCTGTATATGTATTTTACCAGAAAAAAAAGCTTTAGGAAGAAAAGGCAGTATTTTTTTGTTTATTTGTTTGGTTATAAAGAAAAACCTTGGCCTTCCAGAATGGCGATTCTTAACTCGGTTTATTAAAGAAAAGTCAGTAAATTTCTCTTTATTTACTGCTCTACTGCCTCCCTTTTCATTTACTTTCCCTTCGATCAACACCTCTCTAAAAACACATTGCTTCTGCTCAGGAACAGAGTATGAATTACTAGGAAAATATTTTGAATTTACTATTTGACTGTAGCTCCAATTCTGAGAATTGAACTAACTAGTTTATAGTTTATTATTTTGTTCAAATCATTATGAGTAAAGTTGGGAAATGGTTTCTTTGTGAGCAAGATAGGGAACTGGTTGCTATATGATATTTTTACTTTTATATTTCCCGACTTGGGGATGTTTAAATACACAACTATAAATAGGTTCTAGCATGTGTCTTTAATTTTGTTTAGATTTATTTATTTGGGGGAGAGAGAGATTGAGAGAACAAGTGGGGATGGGGGGCAGAGGGAGAAGCAGACTCTCTGTGAAGCAGGGAGCCCAACATGAGTGGCTGGGTCCTAGGACCCTGGGATTATGAACTGAGCTGAAGTCAGATACTTAAACCACAGAGCCACTTAGGTGCCCTAGCATGTGCTTTTAGTGTTACATATTTAACTGGGGTTTTTGTTGGTTTGTTTTCAATACATTTTAAAAAATTATATTAATGTAATTCTAAGTCCTTTATATTTTAAAGAAACTTTAAAACAACATTATATTTCCTTCATAGATTCAGTGTTTTTTAATTCAAATCCTGATTTGTATGCTATTTGAAGTGCAAGCACTGGTTTTGTATTTTGAACGCTGAAGAATAATTCAAAAGAAAACATTTAATGTCTTTTTGTTTTCCTTCTTTCAAGAGAAAAAAAAAAATCTTCCACTTGAGTAAAGGCTAAAATGCAGTGATAATTCAAACAATGAGAAAGGAAAAGATTAAGTTTTGCAATTGTATGGAGATGAAAATATCTCATTCTAGATTTGGAAGATCCAACTGTTAACTAAACTTGGCCATCATTCTGTAAGTTGTTAAAATGGTTAAACATTTATATAAGGTATCTAAATTCAACTGAGATTCTATATAGTTTATCTAGAGTGATAATTGCTTTCTTTTCATTTGTTTTCAACGAAATAAAGATAATTACAGTTATGCTGACAAGATATTCAGGAGGGGAAAAAAAGAGGCTATAGCTACAATATCTTTACATCTACGGATCCATCATACTTAAGTATTATTCTATTACCTTTCTGTCATACTCAAAGCATATTTTTATTTTTAAATGAAATTCTGGGGCCTAAATCTGGAGATCATTCCTAGTTTCCTAATAGGTTGGGAGATTTGTGGTTAAGAGCCTAAACTTTTCAGCAGACTTTAGTGGTATTTTTTACATAATGTTTCTATGACTGGACCAACTGGATTTCCAAGTTTCCCGTTAGGGTGAAAAATAATCCATCCGACCCAATCCTCAGAATTGGAACTTGGCAAAAAGAGTGGATTCAGCATTCTTATAATTAAAGGCCCATGTGAATGACTGCTTCACAAATTTAGTTAATAACGGAGGTCTCAGCTGTTCTAATCTACTGGTTACAGCACTACCTGGATGGGCTGATTGGCAATGGGAATATGGCCTCTGGCTGGTGACAGTTGCCTTATGGCTTTAAATTACCCCTTTGGCTGGTAGCTCAGTGGTTACTCCTCCCCACTAAGAAGGCCAAAAAAACTAGTCTTGTCTAGTTCGTAGACAGCTACATCAGTCTTTTCAACAGCCCTGCAATAGATGCAGATCTATCACCATTGCTAGAAATACAACTCCAGGAGAGTGTCTTAACAATGGGGGTGGGTGGTAGGACAGCTTTTTAACAACCCACCACCCCCTCATGGGCCAGCCAGCACCACCACACTACGGGTATGATACAATGAGACAGAGAAAATTACTCTTGGTTTTTGTTACCATTTCTCTGTATAGTTGTTGGTAAGTAATAGAACCTCTATTCCCTTATTTCCCATTTGTTTCATGAAAATGCTAATAACTGTTAAGAATGATGGTTAGATCAATTGGCTTAATCAGGTAGCATTTTTAATTCCTTGCAGGTGTTATTTACACCTGAGCTGTAACTCAGTCAACAAACAGGGTTTATTTCGTTTTCACAGTGTACAGATTCCAAGATAGATCTAAGAGCTTCTGAGAATTATAAGGAAGTAGAGAACACATCTCTATTCTCAAGGAATTATTATCTTTCAGGCGAGATAGGACCAACCCCAGTGACAGCTGGCGAGTACACTAACAAAAGTACAACCAACTGCAGCCACTGACAAGGACTCTGATGTTCCTCCAGTGGTCTGTGACCAGACTCAGATGTGGAGAACCAGAAGCTCTGCTGGACCCAAGGAAGAAAATCAAGGCTTACAAGATGGGTTCACTACTGAGGGTGTAATTATTTTGGTTAAATCATCTTAGTGTAATCTCATGCTACAGTGTAATTTTTGTTTGAAAGGTTTTATTTCAGAATAAACCTTTTGCAGAATAAATTTTTATGGTAAGAAAGGATAGATTCAATCCAGTAAAACTACATGTTATCATCAAAATTATCACTTTTGTTAATATACAACTCTTTCCCTCCAAAAAAGAGAGATGCACACATGTACAAAAATGATGGTTTAAAAGCCTAGTTTTAGGAGACTGGGGAGTTAATGCAAAAGCAGCAGAGAGCAATGTACATACTGCATATGCTACTTAACTTGAAAGATATTTAATAATAACCCATTTCCCCTACTGCAAGTAAAGAAATTAGTTGACCCTTGAATAAGTGGAAGTTAGGGGTAGTAACCCCTTGCACAGTGGAAATTCATGTATAACTTTTGCCTCTCCCAATTTTTTTAAAAGATTTTATTTATTTATTTGACAGAGAGAGAGAAAGAGAGAGTACATAAGTAGTGGGAGAGGCAGAGGAAGAAGCTGTCTCCCCACTGGGCAGGGAGCTGAACGTGGTGCTCCATCCCAAGACCCTGGGATCATGACCTGAGCCAAAGGCAGTTGTTTAAACAACTGAGCCATCCAGGCACCCCACATCACCCCAAATTTAACTATGAATAACCTATTGTTGACCGGCAGCCTTACTATAACATAAACGGTCAATTAACATATATTTTGTGTGTTATATGGATCACACACTTCATTCCTAGAATAAAGTAAACTAGAGAAAAGAAAATGTTATTACGAAAATCACAAGAGAAAAAAAAAACATGTTTACAGTACTATACTGTATTTATAAAAAAAATCCACATGTAAGTGGGCCCACCCACTTCAAGCCCGTGTTGCTTAAGTGTCAGGGGTCCATTAAATCAGAGACTATGCTCAGAGGGGAGGATAGCTAAGCAGTATCATCAAATCTCAAAGGAGAAGAGTTACCCAAAGAAAAGCCCTAAATTTAGCTATTAACTGTATATTTATCAGCACAGCTAAAAAAAAAGTTCTCATACATTGATTTACAGCGTCTTAATATTAAAATAAAATAGGAAAAAAAAACAAAACAAACAAAAAAAAAATAAAATAGGGGCGCCTGGGTGGTTCAGTGGGTTAAAGCCTCTGCCTTCAGCTCAGGTCATGATCCCAGGGTCCTAGGATCAAGTCCCACATCGGACTCTCTGCTCAGCGGGGAGCCTGCTTCTCCCTCTCTCTCTCTCTCTGCCTGCCTCTCTCCCTACTTGGATCTGTCAAATAAATAAACAAAAATTTTTAAAAAAATTTAAAAAAAACAAAATAAAAATCCCGAGCAGGTTATGCTGTCCAACTGATATTCTTCAAGCTCAAATATCTGTTATGGAGTTGCACATGATTTCTTCTCTTGCGTGCCTACCTGCATTGCCTGCTCCATTGCTTTCTTCTAGTGTCCCTTTTTCTCCTGCAAAATTTCCTTAATCATCTGGATTGTGCTAATGTGGATGAATTTACTTTGTGGTAATTATTATGATCCATGCTGTATACCTCAACTTAAAAGAATATAAGCCTTACTTGAGACTCACTTTCATGAATCCTTACCACACTTGCTTGATCTTATAATCAGATCTCTATCTTTTAAGTGCTTAAATATGTTCATGCATACCTGTGTACCATTACAGAAAGTTGTTATACCCTTGTCATCTGTTTCTTTGTGTATTTTCAGTTTACTTGAGTTTATTCATTTTCTTGTGAAACCTTCATTTCTTTGCTTGCCATCTTTTTTTAAAAAAGTTAAAGTCAATTAATTAACATAGAACATATTTATAATGTTATAATTACTTGTAATTAGTTATAATATAATATATATAGTTATAGATATATATAGTAATATAATATAATATAATATAGATGATATAATATAGATATAATTAGTTATAATTAGTCGATTAATTAACATAGAGCATATTATTAGTTTCGAAGGTAGAGTTTAATGATTCATCAGTTGCATACAACATCCAGTGCTCATTCCATCACGTGCCCTCCTTAATGTATTACCCAGTTACCCCATCCCCCACTCATCTCCCCTCCAGCAACCCTCAGTTTATTTCCTAGAGTTAAGAGTCTCTTACAGCTTGTCTCCCTCTCTGATTTCATCTTATTTTTTTCCCCCTTCCTTTCCCTATGTTTATCTGTTTTGTTTCTTAAATTCCACATAAGAGAAATCATAGTGCCATCTCCTTTGTAACTTTCCTACATTAAGGTAGAGTAGGCAATTGTGTGCTGGTTAACCAGATTTTTTTTTTCTAAAAAAAAAAAAAAAAAGGCCCGGATTTCAACTGCTAATTTCTGTGGCACAAATATTTCCCAATTTTAAAGTTCCAAGGTTTCATATCCAGCTCAAAAATTCCTGAATATTTAACAATTGACTCTCATGAGCTGATAAGAGCTGGCTCTAAGGTAAGTAAGCAATAAAATTACTGCTAATTTTACAGTGACTTAGGACAGCATTTCCACTAACTGCTCATTCACTCATACCGCCACAAAATTCTTCCAGCTGCAGGCATAGACAATCAACATATTTCAATGTGGAATCAATGATGGGTAAGAATCGTTCCCTTGGTGCCTCCCTGCAGAGCTCAAGCTAAATAAGCCAATTTGCTGAATTACTTAGAACAAAGTATTTATTGCATTCCAAACAGATATTTCCCACTTGTCAGAAAATGTAATAGAGCCAAGATACCAGTTGCTGTTTGTTTTCTGCTGTGAGTGCCAACTAAATGGAATGGATATTCAATAAGCTGTATTAAACCGAAGGATGCATTTTCAAAGTGGTGAGGAAGTGATTCAAGAGCCAACGTTAATGTCAGAAGGAATTATGGGTATGAACACTTTCTGCTACTGTGTAAACCTGCCCCTGCTACAGAATGTTCAGGGGCATAAATAATGACTACATAGAAGGGGTTTTGCTCTTGTAAGTTCAAACACAGAAAGGCAACTGACATTTTCAATGTCAACATTTTGGAGGATATTTTCCTGATTTCTGAGGATACCTATTATTTCAGCCTGTGCTGATAAAAAAAACAACCAGAAGGAAAATAAAGGTTAAGAGGTCTGAAAAACGGTAGGAAAAAAATTTTCCATCAGTGTTTTAAGAAACATTGATGCTGGGGCGCCTGGGTGGCTCAACGGGTTAAGCCTCTGCCTTCGGCTCAGGTTATGATCTCAGGGTCCTGGGATTGAGCCCTGCCTCAAGCTCTGTGCTCAGCAAGGAGCCTGCCTCTCCAGCTTTCTGTCTGCCTGCCTTTCTGCCTGCTTGTGGTCTCTCTCTCTCTCTCTCATTCTCTCTCTGTCAAATAAATAAATAAATAAATAAGAAAGAAGGAAAGAAACACTGATGCTACTGAAAATAAAAATTGAGGGTTCTTCTATTATAATTAAATGATATAGAAGGTAGAGGAAAAGAACACTGTTAAAATTCTCTCCCCAAATCAGCATGACTTCAAATTTCCTGGAGCAGGGGACATGACTGGAAACTGAATGGTAGCCCCTCTCCCCTCTCCTCTCTGCCCTCCACCTTCAAATGTTGATGGGAGATTTGGCCCTGTTGTACTTCTGGATATTGACCCACACATCTACCTTCCCAGTGTTGGCATCACTACGAGCCATGGTAAAAGAGGGGACAGCATCTTGCAGTTCTCACTCTATTTCACTTATGATCTTTCTTTCTTTTTTATGCATGCCTGTGTGAATCTTACCACTCACGTTTGTCCTCTCGCTACCTTCAGCTTCCATTCCTCATTTGCAGTGGTGCATGTTGAGAGTAGACTTTCTGAGGCAAGTTTTCCTGTCATGACTGGTCCTATAATCATAGTATAAAAACCACCAAATTATAACCTTTTCACTTGTCAACACCTAAACCAAACGCCATGCTTATTAAATACAAATGAAATCAAGTATCACAGTTTGGCTTCTGCAGGAAGCAATCTCTGAGAGCTTAATGTTCAGGGAATGCCCTTGTGATCAACACTGATGGGAAGGAGGGTGAAGGTGAGACTGAGAAGAAGCTGAGCTGTGATAAAGGCTCATCTGAATTGTACCATTTTGCATGGAAATGTTTGGTCCTTTGTATTCCTACCTTCAGCCATTATTAGGTGTGAGTTTTCCTCCAAAGGGCATGACCTTGGTGAGATGGATCTTTGTAGGTGAGGTGTTCCCTGAAGGGGCCAAAAGCTGTTCCATTGAAACTCTCACAGCAGTTAAGGGAATAAGCCCTTCCCTGAAGGAAGATTTGAGCACATCTTCATGCCCCCCCCATTCTCCTTACCCCATAAATATCTACCATAGTTCACACATCATTCTTCCTTTGTAAGAGCACAAAAGGCTACTGAACAATGTGTCAAACTATTTGTGATTTCAACAAATGGTGCTGGAGAAATTAGATAGCCATAGGACAGAAACAAACAATACCCTGACCCAAATCTCTTACTTTATACAAACATTAACTCAAAATGAATCATGGGCTTAATGTAACATGAAAACCATAAAACTTTTAGAAAAGGACAAAGGAGAAAATCTTTGGGACCTCAGGTTGGGCAAAGCAAAGAGTTCTTAGACAGCATCAAAGCATTATGCCCATTGAAAAATCAATACATTGGATTTCATTAGATTAAAAACTTTGTTCCGCAAAAGTCCCTGTGAAGAGGATGAGAAGACAAGCTGCCTATAGGAGAAAATATTTTCAGACCATAAACTGACAAAGAACTAGTATCTAGAGAACATAAAAAGTTCTTAAAACTCAGTAGTTAGAAAATGTGCTAGAGACATGAACAGACATTTGATTGAAAAGCTCATTGAAAGCATTTCATTGACATTGCCATTTGTAAATGGCAAATAAGTATGTGAAAAGATTTCAACATCACTAGTCATCAGGGAAATGAAAATTTCAAAATACAGTGGCTTAAAACAATCACCATTTTGTTTTCACCATCCTCTGGGTCAGGAATTTAAGCTCATCTGGACACATACTTCCACATGGTGTCAGTTTGTGTCATTCATTCAGCTGCATTCAGTGGAGAGTGGGCTGGAAATCTTAGGAGTCTGGTGCTCTCCACATGGCCAGCAGAGCTCGGGATATCAGACTTTCAAGAGGAATTATAAGAATTGGTAAATATTGAAGCTATGGATCCCTTAAGTTCCAGTCTTGGAAATTATAGCATCACTTCTGCCACATTTTAGTAGTCAAAACAAATCACAGCTCAGACTGAAGGGGAGAGAAAACAGACTCCAATTTTTAATGTGAGAAGCAGTAAAGAATTTATGACTATCTTTACCCATGGGCGATTATTCAATTATTTGAAAAACTTCTTTGTAGGAAGTTTTTAAAAATTAAGTTTTTTAAAAAGTCAAGTTTTTAAAAAGTTGTTCAAGTTTCTTATTTTTATCTTGTCAGGTTTTGGCAAGTTATGTTCTCTAAATATCTTGCCTACATTTCCAAATTCATTGGCATAAAGCTATTTGTAATATTGCCTCATTATCATCCTAATGTTGGTAAGATCTGTGGTTACATCCACTTTTCCAAACCTGATAGTCTTCATTCATGCTTTTTTTTTCTTGATTAGTTAGCTAGGAGTTTATCAATTTTATTAATCTCAAAGTACCAACTTTTGACTCATATTCCATGGATTTTGCTTTTTCTACATATCAATATGCTCTGGAGTGCTTTCCAAATTAGTGCATACGGATTTACCTCATTTTTATTAATTGCTGTCATGGTATTTCATATTATGGGGCCCATTTAGCCAGGGCGATTCCATCCGGTTAAACAATGACTTTGTTTATACAGTAAGAACTTAAACTGTCCCTGCCCCCCTTCCCCCCAAGAGACTTACTTAAAACAAGTCCCAGAAACCAGTCCCAGGTAACAAAGCCCAAATGCAAGGTTGGGTCAGGCCAGGTGGAGGTATCCAATCAGTGAGGCGGGCATACTGTCTCCCTAGCTACCAAGGTGTGTGGACCCTGCCCTTTGGGTGCCAATTCTGACCAAGGTGATGGGGTAGTTCAAATGCCTACTATAGGGTAAATTGTAACTCAATTGGTCACTTATGTGTGACCTAACCTGACTGTGCAGTTTTTTCTGTGTCATTGGCCACCTATGCATGGCCAGGCCCAACCACATGGCCTTTGCTCTTAAAAGCCAGTCTGTAAAGCAGAGAGGGTCTCCTCTCTTTGTAAGAGACGGCCCTTGCTGGTCAGCTTGATTCTTTTTTTTTTTTTTAATATTTTATTCATTTATTTAACAGAGAGACATCACAAGTACACAGAGAAGCAGGCAGAGAGAGGGGGAAGCAGGCTCCTCGCTGAGCAGAGAGCCCGATGTAGGGCTCGATCCCAGGACCCTGAGATCATGACCTGAGCTGAAGTCAGAGGTTTAACCCACTGAGCCACCCAGGTGCCCCGGTCAGTTTGATTCTTGGTGCTTGACATGAAATAGAGCTTTGCTTGACCTTCGCTTTGTATCATTCTCGCTCCTTTGATTACGGACCCAACAGGGGTATCAGAATTTATTTAATCATGGGCATTCTTACTAATTTTGTTTCTTTTCTTTCTATTAGAGTAACTGAAGGAAACATAATTTTATATGTCTTTATGTGCACATGAGAAAGGATTGATTCCCAGAAATTAAGTTGCTGGGTCAGAGAGTTAATTTTACATTTTCAGATAGGTAACTTCCAAATCATTTTCCAAATGGCTGTATCAACTGGCACTCCCATGGGCTGGGTAGATGTATTCCCCATGGATCCAGGTTCTTGCCTATACTTAGTATCATGAACTCTTTTCATTTATGTCATCATGGTTTGAATTTCCATTTCCTTGATCACAGGTGAGTATAAGCAACTTGTGCCTATTTATGGCTTGAGAGTTTTCTCTTCCAAGAAGGATTTTTAAACTCTATTTTCTACTTTTTTATTATTTAATTTTTCTTTATATATTGAAATTATTAAACCTAGGTCTATTTCAAATTTTTGCATTGTGTTCTATTGTGTCTTTTTTCACACAGAGATTTTATGTTTTGATGTGGTAGTATTACTCACTTCTTTTCTTTATGGCCTAGCATTTGAATCTTGCCAAAGGAGGCCTTTTATCTGCTTCTGCAGAGTTCAACTGATATTCATTGACTAGTCAGAGTCTTGTGTCTCTGGAGAGCAATTCTACCCTGAGTTCTAGAATCCAGCCCTTAAGGGACAATATCCCTCTTCCCCCACACTAGTGTGGTAGAGCTCTTAATTCTCAGGCCTTTACTCCAAATTTTAACATCATAACATCAGCCGCCTCATCAAACCCCTCCTTCCATACAATCTTTAAAACAACTGGGAACCACAGAACAGAAGGAATGTAGAGAATCATCCAGTTTCAAATTCTCATTTTCATAGCTGAGGAGTAGATGATCGAAACCTTCTTGTCCAGCATGGTAACCATCAACCACATGTGGATTTTTGTTTTTATTTTTTATTAAAAGATTTTATTTATTTGACTGAAAGAGATCACAAGTAGGCAGAGAGGCAGGCAGAGAGAGAGAGAGAGAGGAGGAAGCAGGCTCCCTGCTAAGCAGAGAGCCCAATGCGGGGCTCCATCCCAGGACCCTGGGATCATGACCCAAGCCGAAGACAGTGGTGTTAACCCACTGAGCCACCAAGGCGCCCCCACATGTGGATTTTTAAATTCAAGTTAATTAAAATAAAAAATTCAGTCACACTAGACAAATTTCAAATGCTCTATGGCTACATATGACTCATGGCTACTTTACTGAACAGTGGGATTTAGATAATTTTCATCATTGCATAAAGTTCCAGCGGTTGTGCTAGAGCTTTGTTATTTATAGGGTGGTGTGCAGGGATGCCTGGGTGGCTAAGTCCTTAGGCATTAGCCGTCGGCTCAGGTCATGATCATCAGGTCCTGGAATTGAGCCCCACTTAGGGCTCCCAGCTCTGCGGGAAGCCTGTTCTCCCTCTCCCACTCCTCTTGCTTGTGTTTCCTCTCTCACTACGTCTCCCTCTCTGTCAAAAAATAAATAAAATCTTTTTTTTAAAAAGGGTGTGGTGGTGTGCAAGACCATAGGCATCACTGGAAGCTGATTAGAAATAGAGAATCTCTATTAATTAATAATTAGGTCCCATAACAGACCCACAGAATTGGAATCTGCAACTTAACAATATCCCCAAAAAGTTTGCATGCAGATTAGACTCTGAGAAGCCCCCATTATGTGATTTTTTTTCCCCTCAAGGTCATAGAGTTGGTGTCCAGGCCCTTCCCCTGATCCAGGTATCATTTTTCCTTACTATCCCTCTTCCTCCCCCTCTGCTTCCCCTCCCTTCTCCTTCTTTTTCTTCTTATTTATTTATTTAAAATAAAGATTTTAGTTATTTATTTATTTTAGAGTTGAGAAAGAGAGAGGTCCTGCACACACAGTGGGCAGGCAGGGTGGGAAGAAGGGCAGAGTGAAAGGAAGAGAGAGAATCTCCGGCAGATCCCACACTGAGAATAGAGCCCAACACGGGGCTTGGTCTCATGCCTTGAGATCATGACAGGAGCCAACATCAAGAGTTGGATGTTTAACCAACTGGGCCACCCAGGTGCCCCATCCCATGTCCTTATTATCTCCCTACTGTACTTACTTTCTCACTTTGCTTAGTTACAGCACTTTATAATCATTTATAGGTCAGTCAGGCCATTGAAACCCTAGAAAACCCTCCATGTTTCAGCCTCATTTTGATTTGCAGACTTCTGATAAAGTCCCAGATTCTTATGATGGCATTTTCCCTAGAAAAAAATCCTTCTTGGGATTAAAGCCAACCTTGGAACCAATAGGGCACCAATCATCAATCCGTGTGGTACACTTAGCTTGTGATATAACAGCTGTATTTAGTTTTTTTGACTCCACAGCCCAGGCCTTCAGAGCAGACCATGTACTTGCCTTAAAAGTGTCACAACCTGACTATCCGACTGGAGAGTCAAAGTAAGTCCTGATGACCTTCCAACATAAGCACTCTCATTCAAGGTAATTGGATAGTAGGACACCAAAAGGGGGTAGATTTGAAAATAGCACCAGGTTGTCCTGGAACTTTGAGAGATCTGGTCTCAGATCTTTTTAATACATTGTTTTTCAGCTACTAAAACATAGTGGACTCATAGTAGGCACACAATAGATAAGAATGGATGAATGACAGTGAAGGGAAGGAAAAATTCTTCTCTACCTTGAAGGTCTTCCAACTGGACTTAAATTTATATGAGACAGATTAACAGGAGAAAAAAATCCAATGGTTTACTACATGTACACAGAGGCCCAATAATAAAATTGAGACCTAAAGAAATGACAAAGGCAGGCTGTTTTTATGCTTTTCAGACAAAGAGACAATATATCTGTGAAGAATTGACAGATACAGAAAACTTAGCTTCGAAAGCTTCAATTAGTAAGGAATTCTAAGCTGAATTTGGGCTGGGGTCATAAATTAGTAAAAAGTAGATATAGTTGTTTATAAAGCCTTCTTGGCTCTAAATTTCCCATCTCTGGTGATAAGTCTGTCTCTTTATGTACATCCTGGTGCACAGAGGGTACCTATCACATGGAGATTTATTTCCTGTATTCAGGGGACAGAGGAGGGTCTGAGTGTCCTTCCTACATAGATTCTCTTAAATAAATTTTATTTAAAATAGTCAATATGCCAAAGTAGCACTTCTGGGGGGTAGCCTGCCTTTGGCCCCTGTTCTAGGGAGAGGTGTAATTTACAAAACCAGGCAGTATCTGATGGCTAAAAGACTTGAAAACGGGTCAAGAATGTTGACATTTATGTTAGCAAATCCCTCTCAAGAACTCTAAGTACCTAAACACTGACTTTACATCCCTCCAATATATATACTGCGTGAGGCTAATGGCAGTTGCTGGTTCTGCCCACTATTATTGATGAAGTTCTAGAACCTAGGTGAGGTTTGGTGGGGTGAGATCCGGAGCTGATGACCAAGAAAGAATTCTTGAGACATCTTTGGTGCAAAATGGTGGTTTATTAAAGCACGGGGACAGGACCCGTGGACAGGAAGAGCTGCTGCCCTGTTATCCTGAGGAGTGGCTGATTAAATACACAGAAGTTGGGAAGGTGAGGACAAAGGGGGTGTTCAGAAGACTGTCAGGATACTGGAGGCCCGGTTATTGTCAAGCCAAGGTTGTTTTGGTCCATTGGTCCAATGGAATGGGTCCATTGTTAGTGCCTAATGAGGCACTAACATGAAGACAGTTGGGAGTTTCCTGGTGGAATGTCACATTCCTCCTATCAAGCGTCCTTGTCAATGAGCTTTAGGTTTAGAAGAAATTTAACTTTATTTACATTGCCTTCTGCCTCAGCCTCCTTCAGTTTTATGGAGGGGAGGTCAGTGTTAGGGCTTTAGGAACTGAGTTGCTGGTCTCTGGAAGTTAGGCTATTGATAAGATAGCTTCGTTGTAAAACACTAGGACATTTGTAAACCAAGGGAGACTCCTGTCTTGCAGGACTGTGATCTCTGCAAGTTAACTATTTTTCTTTCAGGAGTGCCTGAGGTATGTTACTCATGTCACTGAGGTGGGGTGGGGGAAGAGGGGGTGTAAGGTGCCAGCTTTTGCCTTGTCCTCAGCCAGCCTTCTGCTCCCTCATCATTATTACCCCAGCACATCAGTGAATATTGACTTTAGAGTCTTCAGTCACCCTTTCCCCTGGGCTACCCACCTGGAGGGACCGGCTGGAGGAAGGCCAGAGTTCTCTCCACTGCTATAGTCTTGTTCGCCAATGCAGCATCTATTGGATACTATCCTAGCTCCTCCAGCGAAGGTCCCAGGGTACTTTCAGAATGCCTGCCTCGTGCCCAGCACTGACAGTTAATATTAGCGTTTGATGCATTAACATGGGTATTACTGAAGCCAGTTGCTACCTAACATTTCCAGGTTAATCTTACCGGTTCCAGGGTTGACAACCCCACCCAGCGCCCACACGGGATCGCTCCAGGCATTAGGGCGCACGCGCAGCTGGTGAATGTGGGAGGAGAGAGCCGGGCACGCGCGCGCGCGGCCGCGTCGTGCGAGTGGGAGGGCGACGCATGCGCGGGCGGCGGTGGCCTTAAGGGCGGCGGCGGCGCTCGCTGTCCCAGTCGGCCTGTCAGCCGGCTTGGAGGCGCAGTCCGGTGGTGCTCGCGCGGTGACGGCGGCCATGGCGGCGGAGGAGGAGGAGGTGGACTCGGCGGACACCTGCGAGAGGTGAGTGCAGCCACGACTTCGTGGGGTTCGGGATCGCTCCTTCCACAGGGGCCCAGGTGGGGCCGGCCGGCCTCTCTGTCGTCCGGCCGGGCGTGAGACCGCGCTGCGCCCCGAGGACGCCCCGGCCTGGCTCTGTCCTTGCCAGGCGTCGCTAGGCTCCGAGACGCGGGAAGGGCTTGAATCCTACCCGGCCGCGCCGCAGGACCTCCGCGCGGAGGGGCCGCCGTGACGTTGTGTAAGCGTCTCCGCGGGCTCGGCGGCAAGGGTGGCCCGGCGGCAAGGGTGGCCCGGCACCCACCCCTGACTCGTCATCCGGGGACTCTTCGGACCCCGCGTGCCCCAGGACAGCCGGCTGGCGGTGACCCGGCCGTCCTCACACCTGCCTCGAGCCAGGGGGAAACGGCTCAGTCATTCGTGCACTTCGGAGCGCGGCTTCTGGCTGCAGGTGCGCCCAGTTCCCCGTCCAGCCCGGGACGAGAACGAATGCGCCGCCTGGGCAGAACCTCCCGAGCCTGGAGGAAGGGGCGGCGCTTCCCTGGGGCTGCCGGAGATGGAGAACCCAAAATCGTACTGGAAGGTGCAGGAGGTTGGGGGGTGTCGGGGAAAGGAGAAGCGCTGCGAGAGGGGAAGGGGTTTGAGGGCGTGGGTATATGACTTTGGGTTTCAGAAAGCATTTAATTTATAGATACTTAGTAGAAAGAATGTTAACACTATATGGACAGCAAGTTCAGAATTAATAATTTTACAGAGATCTTCCTTTGCTTCCAAGTGTTCTGGTGTTACTGGAGAAGTGGGTGTGTTTGCGCCTCAGAACACACGTATATGTAGAAAACTTCATGGAATTTGGAGGACAGATGTCCAACGTGAAACTTTTTGATACACATACTAAGTTTAAATTATTCTCTTCCACCTGTAACTAGAAACTTCATGCCCTTGTCAGTAGACAGATAACAATTAGTGGAAAAATTAAAAATTACGAATATTATTGCCATGTTTCTCAAGGCTGGTCATTTCTTTTGGAAAGCAAACTTTTGTGTTTCTGTTTAATATTTTGATAATTCTACTTAAGATGTCTGGAGAAACTTGCATATGAAACATAATCTAAGTGGTAAAGGTAATATGGAGTACTATGAAGACAGTTGTTATTTGGAAAGATAGGGGGAGGGCATGAGGTGACAGTTTTGAAATACTAGAAACTAGGTTCTTCCTTTGAAGTTTGTTTACATTATGAATGGGTCCATTGTTTTGGTTTGTTGATAAACTTCCTTGTTGAGGTAAGATGCTGAATGTCCTCATGTGGACACAAGTAGGAACCTGACTGGTAGCTTGTTTCCACCTAGTTTGTCATAACACTTTTTTATCTTTCTGAAACTGCTTTTTTTTTTTTTTTGAGACTTTTTTTTTTAATTTTTATTTATTTGTTATAGAGAGAGAGAGAGCAAGCACAGGCAGACAGAGAGGCAGGCAGAGGCAGAGGCAGAGGGAGAAGCAGGCTCCCTGCCGAGCAAGGAGCCTGATATGGGACTCGATCCCAGGACGCTGGGATCATGACCTGAGCCGAAGGCAGCCGCTTAACCGACTGAGCCACCCAGGCGTCCCTCTGAAACTGCTTTTATGTGGACTTTTTGGTCACCATATTCTTGTGGGGCCTGGGAGTCCAGGGAATGATTGTGAAAGGAATTTGTGGATGGGGTGATGTCCCCAGGTCACTGGGGACAGACTATAAAATATCTTTTAGCAGTTGAGCAGCCATAGTCCCATGACAGAGGTGGGCTTCTTTGGTACTCTTAGCAATGTACTTAAGCAATATCCAGTGTGCATACTAGTGTAGTCTTCTGAACTGTACCAAGAAGAGGAGCAAGTACCTGCCTGCCAGGTGCTGCCTTAATGTGTTTATATTAAACCTAAGATCAACCCTGTGTGCACAGTATTACTGTCCATTTTTCATTTGCAACGGCACCTGAAAGGGCTACCAGCAGCCCACTAGTGAATGGCAGAGCTGGATTGGAGCTCCCCAGGTGTCTAGATTTAGTTTAATGTCTTCTGCCATATCACTGGTGCTTCTTGATAGAACTGGGACACATGAGGGATGTTTGGTTCTTGTCTCTTTTGCTTACTCTGTTGACACTTTGTTACTTAATCCTTGCATTGATACAGAGCTTATTTTTTTTAAATTTGGTTAATCAACTGGAACTATGCCAAGAGCCATTAGAGGTTATGAGAGTTCTCCATCTTTAAGGTTTAGATGGGGAATTGACATTAACAAAGGAAACAATTATAAAACAGTGAAGGAAGACTTTTTGGCACATATGATTCTTGTTTTTTTCTTTGTGACTTTCTCAGTGAAGACAGACATGCCTGGAAGCCATTTGGCTTTCAACATCTAACCCTTTTCATTGCAAGACAGTTGAGAAAGCTAAATGTAACAAGAGTAGGGAAGACTTCTGTGAATTGCTGCAAGGTTGTCCCAAAGAATGATTGAGTTGAATGATCTGTTGAGTTTAGAGGAAGGCTGTGACAGAATTGCTCAGCTGCAGAGCAGACAGTAAAATAGGTGGTTTGCAGTGATGTGTTGGAGTTGGCTTGTACTGGCAACCATTGCTAAACTTTCAAGAATTTTGCCAACTTTTGGCAGCTTGAAATCAGCCATGGTGGTAGTACTTACATCATGGGTATCATAAAATGCTTCAAGTAAAGGATTTTTTTTTTCTCCCCTTCTCCTCCAGTGGGTTTACCAGCCACCTCCTGGATTTACATTAGAATTTGACTGCAGTCCTTTGCCTGGGAGATAAGATAGTGGATTTTGCCTTTTTTTTTTTTTTAATAAAGGTTTTCTTTATTTGACAGAGAGAGAGATCACAAGTAGGCAGAGAGGCAGGCAGAGAGAGGGGGAAGCAGGTTCCCTGCTGAGCAGAGAGCCTGATGTGGGGCTTGATCCCAGGACCCTAGGATCATGACCTGAGCCGAACGCAGAGGCTTAACCCACTGAGCCACCCAGGCGCCCCAGATTTTGCCATTTTTAAAAGACCACTAAGATCAATGACTCCTCTCTGTTGCCATCTCTCCTTCCCAAATCCTTGCTACCCAACTTCTTAAGAATCACTGTAGTTCTCGGGGCACCTGGGTGGCTCAGTGGTTTAAGCCTCTGCCTTCGGCTCAGATCATGATTTCGGGGTCCTGGGATCGAGCTCTGAGTCGGGCTCTCTCTCAGCAGGGGAGCCTTCTTCCCTTCCTCTCTCTCTGCCTGCCTCTCTGCCTACTTGTGATCTTTGTCTGTCAAATAAATAAATAAAATCTTAAAAAAAAAAATCATTGCAGTTCTCAATGATACATTCTAGCAAACTTTTGTTTTTCTGGGTACTTACCTTCCTTGGGTCTTTCTCAGTATTTGACACTGTAAAGATAGCTTCTCCTTATTGAAATTCTTCCCAGACATTATAGCTCTTAAGACGTTTTGCTTCATGCCTTAACCTCAGATCAGTAGTCCCTTTTATTAGGTTCTCTTTTTTTTTTTTTCATTAAATGTCATAATTCTCCAAGATTCTACTTCTTCTTTCTGTGTTTTCATATTTTGTCTTGTTTACTTCTGCTTCTTGAAGCATCTTTTCTGTGGAGAGAACTAAAATCTTATCCTCATGATGGAGCCCTTTTTAGAAATCTGGGGATGTTTCTAATTGTTTGCCAGATGTTTGCACTTTTATTCCTCAAATGTAACATGTGCAAACTTGGATGTCATTCTCACCTTTCTTCCCCTGAACTAAACAATACAAATAGTCTAGTTTTTGCTCTTGACTGACTTATTTTCATTAGGGTGCTTATATTCTTCTGGTCATCTGGGTTCCGAACTGTGGCCTGATTTTTCACTGCCCTCCTCCATCTTCATAGCCCTGAGTACCAAATCTACCAAGTCCAGTAGATTCTAAGTATATCAGCTTTCCATTTCCAGTGTCTCCTGGAAATCACTGGTTCTGACCCTACCTACTCCCGTTTTTGGTTTATAACAGGCTTTATTTATTTATTTATTTTTCAAGATTTTATTTATCTGATAGAGAGTGTGCTAGAGCACAAGTAGGGGAAGCAGGTTCCCCACTGAGCAGGGAGCCCAATGTGGGGCTCCATCCCAGGACCCTGAGATTATGACCTGAGCCAAAGGTAAATGCTTAATCACCTGAGCCACCCAGGTACCCCTATAGCAGGCTTTAATAACCCATTTATAATAACATAAATAACATAGGAACCCAAAGTTCCTATTCTTTCAGCATAGCTTATTTCATCAGTTACTTTTCTCTCCCCAAGAGGCACAGTCTTGTTTGTGCAGCCACACGTAGTGGCTTTATTATAGGTGCTCAGCCTGACTTAAAGCCCCTTGTAGGCAGCTTGGCTCTAATCTGCCTTTGGAGTCTTACTTCCTCCCTGTGCCCTGGACTCTAGCCAAACTTTCATTGTTTTCCAAACATGTTCTTTGCTCATCCTATTTCCCTTGTCTTGATTCACATTGTTTTCTTTGACACAAAACAGATTGTGATCTCCCTTCTCTGAAGGCCTATAGTATTTTCCTAAGCTTTCTTTATGGCACTTATACCATGTTTTGTAGTAGTTATTTGTTTTGTCAGCTCATTGGGGTCAAAGCTTTTGTCTTACTCAAATGTCTGGTAAAGCCTGAATGGGTTTCATAAATAGTAAACTTCAATAAATGTTTATTGAATTAAACAGTTCAATATTGTAAATTTATGCTGACACAAACATTAAGATAAAAAACCTAGTTATTGTATATTTTGCAGCTTTATAACCTGATATTTTTCACCCTAAGATATTCAAAGAACATCAAAAGATGTTCTTTGGTACACTCAATAAGAATTCGAAGTTTGAATGTGACAAGGACAACAACTAAGATCATAAGCTTAAGTTATATTGGGAGGTTAGGGATATGATTCTACTTCTTGACCTTGGCTGAAACAACTCATACTTCACTGTTTTGCCTGTTCTTCAAAATACCAGTTACAGACCCAGTAAATGGAGATTTCGGGCCTGTGAGGAAGAACTTAACAAACAAATGTAATGTCCCAGGATGGTCCACTTAATAAAAACAACACTGGATAATACATTTGAGAATTACAGATGACTCTGAATGGAGTCCTTAAGGATTTGACTTATTTGTAATAGCCATTCGGAAATATTATATTGTTAGGTTTTTAATCTAACATCTTTGTTCTATAATTTCTCATTCCTGATTGTGAATCATAAAGAATTATGTGGAAAGATGATTTTATTAAAAGTTATTATTCAGTTTGAGACTTGGGATTTTTAGTTTTTATCTAGTAGATAAACTTATTTTAGAAGTAACATGAAATGCCACTTGGATTTGTTAAGCAGTATAAATCTAAAGGTACACCTGTAGTTTTCTTTTAAGTATGTTTGGTGCTGTGTCTGACTACAAGATGGTTTGTTTACTGTATGAGAGGGGGTAGGAGACAATTGGGGAGAAAATATCACCAGCACATGACTGTGTCTAAAATACATTCTCCAACTCTGGGTCTTTCATAGTTACAGGTTAGAAATATAGGGGGGTAAAAAGTTAAAGAATGTGAACTGATTTGTTAACAGTATATTAGAGGGCTTGATTGACCTACTGGTTAGTGATAATTCAAATCATGTGAGCTATTATTTATTTAAAATGAAAGGGCATGATAGGATTTTCCATTACCCAGGAAGGGCCCTTAATGTCTTGTTTGAAAGTTGTTAATCATTCATTGGTTGAGGAATTATTTCAGAAGAATATGTATATTCATACCTCTCTTCAATGTGGATATTTACAAAAGCAACAAAACCTCATAGTTTCTCTAAATGAGAGAGACTACTGTACTTAGAGTAGGATAGAGAGCAGTAATAAACAACTTTTCTCTATTGATAGTACCAGGATAGAGATGGAGGCCATTTAAAAAAAATGTAATATAATGAAATCCTCTTTACTTATAACCTAATTAGAAATGTTATTTAAGTGGCCAGCAGTGTGTGGAAATTGGCCAGACTTTTGTATATTTTCTTCAGAAATCTTTGAAACCTGTTTCACAATATTTATAGATTGTGCAATTCAGGTTTGGTAATACTATAGATAGTCAGCTATGTTTAAGAGAACAAAACAGGGATTACAAGGAAACTTAAATGTTGATGGCAGTAGGGTATAAGTACAATGCTATTTTATTTTATTTATTTATTACTTTAAAGATTTTATTTATTTATTTGACAGAGGGGGGTGGAACACAACAAGCAGGGGGAGTATAAGAGGGAGAAGCAGGCTTCCTGTTGAGCAGGGAGCCCAATTCGGGGCTGGATCCCAGGACCCTGGGATCATGACCTGAGCCAAAGGCAGATGCTTAAGGACTGAGCCACCCAGGCACCTGAGTACAATAAAAAAAAGATTCGGTAAGGCCTCCTGGGTGGCTCAGATCATGATCCTGGGGTCATGGGATCAAGACCCGTGTTGGATTCCTTGTTCAGAGGGCCACCTGCTTCTCCCCCTGCCTGCTGCTCTCCCTGCTTGTTCTCTCTCTCTCTGATAAATAAATAAAATCCTTAGGGAAAAAAAAAAGATTAGGTAGAAAGTTAAGAGAAAAAATTCAGTGTTTTATCTCTCAAACTCAGGATGCTTAAAATCAGATTCTTAAGTTAATAAACTCTGTTAATATGTTAAGCACATCTTTTTTGTCTTTCCTTAGAATGCCACCTCTAGCGTAGTCTTTCAAGGTTTTTTTTCTTTTAACTTGGAAGTCTGCTCACTAAAAAGATTCTTTATATTTATTACAGAGTTATAAAACAAGATTGTGCTTAACATATTAACAGAGTTTATTAACAAAATGCTTTAGGGCTTATATCCTCAGCCTTGCTGAGAGTTCAGTGCTCAGCTTATGTGGCTGCGTAGAAAACCTTTTGGTGCACTTTTTGATATGTCTTCCTGTTGTCTGAAATAGGTGTAGTCCCTATGGTGAATGGCTTTTTTTAAATTTTATTTTATTTATTTTTTTAAAAGATTTTATTTATTTATTTGACAGACAGATCACAAGCAGGCTCCCCGCCGAGCAGAGAGCCAGATGTGGGGCTCCATCCCAGAACCCTGGGATCATGAACTGAGCCGAAGGCAGAGGCCCAACCCACTGAGCCACCCAGGTGCCCCGGCTTTTTCTTTATATTGCCATTGACATTTGGGTTGCTTCCCAAGTTAGGGCCTCAGTAGTGGATGATGGTGTTTATTGATTATCTGTTTAAATAAAACAGGGAAATTGAGCTTTGCTTTTCTGTTTATGTTCCAAAGCTGTGAGGAGGAAGCCCTGTATCTTGTTTACTGTTTTGTTTCCTTGTTTACTATTTTGTAGCTGGGCCACATGAATTTAATTTTTACTTTAGATTTTGTGACCTTAGAAGAATGGCTGGATATCTGACAAGCTTCAGTCTTGGGTTCTTAGTTTCAGTCTTCCACACACTAAGCCTAGAACAACACTGGAGGACATAGGAGATTTTGAGGAAGGGGCAGAGGGTCTCTTTGAAGATGAGTTTAATTTACCTGGAAGACCAGAGATGAGGCTCAATGGGTGTTTTGGAGGGTTGAAGCAATAGATGTTGCAAGCTCAACTGTGGGAATTTGAGAAAGGGTAATCAAGTAAAGAACAAAAAAGATAGACCCCAGCTTTCCTTCCACTCTTTAAAAATGTTTCCTTGAGGAACGCCTGGGTGGCTCAGTTGGTTAAGCAGCTGCCTTCGGCTCAGGTCATGATCCCAGCGTCCTGGGATCAAGTCCCACATCGAGCTCCTTGCTCGGCAGGGAGCCTGCTTCTCCCTCTGCCTCTGCCTGTCACTCTGTCTGCCTGTGCTCGTTCGCTCTCTCTCTCTCTGACAAATAAATAAAATCTTAAAAAAAAAAAAAGTTTCCTTGAGCTAGTTATGTGTGTGGGACTCAATTAGGTAGAGTATCTCTAAGAAAGAAGTAGAAGACAGTTTCTCTAAAACATTTTATCTGGTTTAGGCAAAGGTGATTAGACAGAAATATTATCAAGGCTTAGGAGAAGAGAGGAATCTACAATTTCATTGAGTGAAAATAAAATATTTTACTATGCTTTATTTATGGATTTTTTTCAGTTTAAATATACTTCAGAAAAACTCCACTTAAAAACAATTATCTGCTTTGATGAAAAAGTTGCTATGAAAACCTGAAGAGGGTTAGTGGCTCTTGTGGTTGTAGAGCCCTGATTTTTAGTGTAATGCACTAGACTTGCAAACATAAAAACATTGTTTTGCATTTTCTCTTTGCGCTAAGCCCATCACTAGGAGGCAAAATGAGTGGACAAGACACCCTATCCTCTGAAAATTGGTTTTGTGAGGAGGGTAGGCATAATTCCTATTGCAGGCTGTCATATAACATTTTAAACTTGAGGACCTGTACTTAGTAAGTATTCAGAGAATGTAGATTTTTTTTTAAAGACTGAAATGAAGATTGCATTTGTGTTTTCTTTGCCCCAACATGATGGCAGTTGGAGCAATAGTAGACTATAGTTCATTTGACCTTTTTTTTTTTTTTTTTTTTTTTTTGGGTACTGACCTCTGATTCTTTCTGGCAAAGAACTATGCTATGATTTGAGGGCTATTTAAGAAAACTGATGAGATTGAGTTGTAAGTAACTTCCTCTTGGTACTAGCTCATATTTTTGTGGCCTAACATAGACTTTGATGACCATTCCTGGTCAATGACAAAACAGCTTCAGCTTAATAATGTTTACTTTTTAAATTTTAAGCTCCAAAGATCATGAGATTCTTTTAACAGCTTGTTAACTCTGTTTTTTTTAAAAATTGATAATTGTTGAATGATTGAAAACTCATTGCTAAAACCTTGAATTGTTTTTCCTTGATAATTTATAGCTTTATATATTTACAAATAGACTAATAGTAATGTTTGTCTCTATTATGTTTTTACCTTGATATAATAAGTTATATGAAACATTTGTGGGGGATGCCTGGGGTCATATCCTCTGACCTTGTTAATGTAGAAGGTTTGAAACTAACACAGAGAACATTTGGAATGGAGCCTGGTTATAATGCAGGCTATTATGTATCTTTTTTTCCATACAGGTCTAAAGAATGTGACTTTGTCCTGTGACTTTATCCTGTAGGTCATGATAGCTCCTCACATATTTTAAGCAAGGTAGTCACCTGAGAAAAAAGGTCTTTGATGTCTTTCCTTACTACCTTAATACTCTTGGATCTGATGCTTAACATTCCTAAACCTTTTCACATCTACAAAATGGGAGTGACTTGGATTGAAAATACCCTGTATTGTAAATGACTTAATCATTCTGCAAAACACTTATCAAAGCAGCTCTTCTACCTAATGCCCAGAGAAATTCTATAAGCAGGCAAATGTAGGATGAGCCTACAAAGCTTAGAAAAAGCTGGATGTTAGAGCCATGCATCCAAACTTAGCATAGTTCTCCACTCACACCTATTCTTTTTTTTTTTAAGATTTTATTTATTTATTTGACAGATAGAGATCACAAGCAGGCAGAGAGAGAGGAAGGGAAGCAGGCTCCCTGCTGAGCAGAGAGCCAGACCCGGGGCTTGACCCCAGGACCCTGGGATCATGCTGAAGGCAAAGGCTTTAACCCAATGCCAAGGCTCCATCACAGGACCCTGAGATCATGACCTGAGCCAAAGGCAGAAGCTTAACCCACTGAGTCACCCAGGAGCCCTTCTATTTCTGAAGTACTTCTGAACCTTAGTTAAAACTCTCATTTTAGGAATTACTAATTAATTCCACATAATTTTAGTGAATTATTTTGTTGTCATCAGTATAATGTCAACTACCATTTATTGGATGCTTAAATATTTTATCTTGGAACACACTCCATGCTTCATATTTGTGGTAGTCATCCCCAAAGATAATGGACTCCAAAGATGAGTCCATTTTCTAGTCCTCAAAACCTAGTGAGTGTTACTTTTTTGTTTTGGGTTTTTTTTTTTTAAAGATTTTATCCATTTGACAGAGACCTAGCAAGAGAGGAAACATAAGCAAAGGGGGTGGGAGAGGGAGAAGCAGCCCCCTTGCATAGCAGGGATCCTGGCACTGGGCTTGATCCCAGGATCCTGAGATCATGACCCGACCTGAAGGCTCAACCAACTGAGCCACCCAGGTTCCCTGAGTGTTACTTTATATGGCAGAGATTTTGCAAACTTCCAGTTTAACCAATTGAGTTAGAAATAGAGATGGGGGCACATGGGTGGCTCAGTTGGTTAAGCAACTGCCTTCAGCTCAGGTCATGATCCTGGAGTCCTGGGATCAAGTCCCACATTGGGGGGGGGGAGGTGTGTGGTCCCTGCTCAGCAGGGAGTCTGCTTCTCCCCCTGACCTCTCCCCTCTCATGTTCTCTCTCTCAAATAAATAAAATCTAAAAAAATAAAAAGAAACTGTGAGATGATCCTGGCTTATTTGGGTGGGCCCTAAATGCAAGCACTAGTGATTCTCTAAGTGAGAGGCAGAGGGACATTGCTAACAGGCAGAAGAGGAGAAGTCACACAGAAGGCAATGTGGTAATGGACACAGATAACTGGAGTGACCCTGCCACAGATAAAGAATACCAGCAGTCACCAGAACCAATAAGAGGGCAAGGAATAGATATTCCCCAGAGCCTCTGTTGGGAGTGTGGCCCTGAGTAAATTTCTGTTGTTTTAAGCTACCAAGTTTGTGGTAATTTTTAGAACAGCCATTGGAAACAATGCATTATCTCAGAACATACGTTATGCATTTCCTTATGTGCATGTGCTCCTGCCCTTTCCTTCGCTGGGATGGCTGAACTGCCACTCTACCTTTTGAAATAATCCTATTCATTTTATGTAGATCTAGCTCAAAAGCAACTCCCTGATGCCCTCAAGAAGAACTAATCACTCTTACCTCTGTTTGATAACTGATATGTCCCGAATGACAGACAGTAAGTGCTCAATAAATACTTGTGGAATGAATTAATTCCATCATGTAATTATAGTTGCTGGGTCACCTGTTTCCTGCATTAGATCCTGCCCCCTTTCATATAACATTGTATAAGTTGAAGGCATACAATCATGTTGATTTGATACATTTATATATACCCTTTATATGCTGCAGTATGGTTACGATTTAGCTAACACCTCTATCATATCACGTAATTACCATTTCTTTTTTGTAGTGAGAACATTTAAGATCTAGTCTCTTAGTTTTGAAATATACAGTGTTATTGACCATAATCATTATGCTGTGCTCTAGATCTCCAGAACTTACTCCTTGTCTAGTTGTAAGTTTGTATCCTTTAGCCTGCTTTATTTTTAAATATTCCTTGGCCTCATTTTCTTATCTCCATCCCTGTTGCCAAAGCTTTGATTCAGGGCCATACCTCACATCTGAAACCTATAGTAGTTTGTCTTTCTTCCTCCTCTGATTTATTTTCTCTTTCATCAGAAAGCTTTCACTTTAAATACTCTCGGTCAGGTGCTAAAGCCCTTGCTAACTGTCAGATAAGTGCTGAAGCTCCACATTAGCCCAGATTGTTAGGATAAGCCTGTGGTCTGCTGCCACGAGGCCAGGAGTTAAATGTTCATCCTCTCCTTGGCTGGCTATGAGCAAAGCCTGTCTGTTCTAGCATCGCATCCCCATACCTTTCCTTGCTTGTTGCCTCAAGCTTGATTCCTTGTTCTCTTTTTTAAACTATCTTCTGCCAAAGGCCTTGGTCATTCTTTTCATCTACTATTTGTTGGATCCCAGAGATGTTCACTAACAGTTAACCAGGTCACTCTAGGCAAGTTATACATAGGCCAAACTTCTGCATTTGTATTAGGGGTGCATTCCCACTCTGAACCATGAACTTTGAAGCTTTAAAAAACAAAAACAAAAACCCGGGGCGCCTGGGTGGTTCAGTGGGTTAAAGCCTCTGCCTTTGGCTCAGGTCATGATTCCAGGGTCCTGGGATTGAGCCCCGGTTCAGGCTTTCTGCCCCGTGGGGAGCCTGCTTTTCCTCTCTCTCTGCCTGCCTCTCTGCCTACTTGTGATCTCTGTCAAGTAAATAAATAAAATATTAAAAAAAAAAAAAACCCAAAACCAATTTTCTATTTTAGTAAGATTTCTCTTCTCTCAACCTTGAGATTTATACCTGCTTGTGAGGCTACCATTTAAGTGAACCCACTTATGGTCTTTACCTTTTCTGCATTTCCACCCTGGTAAGAGGCTTTCTTACAGTGGGTTGGGGTGAATGCTTTTTTTTTTTTTTTGTCTTTTCTTGTTCTGCCTATTTTTTATTTCTGCTTGATTACTTGGAGTCTGACTATCCATAAATATGGGTTTTGATATCTACTTGTAAGTTCACAGGCTCACAAGTTGAATGTCTGTTCCCCAGTACTTTACCACAATACTTTGTACGTATTAGGTGGCTTCTGCCAGATGTAGATAGCTTCACCATCACATAGACAGTAAGTTTCCTATTTTGCTTTTCTTCAAATGTAGCAGTTGGAAGTTGAGAAGAGCATTAACTTATGTCTTTGTATTTTCTTTTTGATGCTCTAGGTCAGGATGGCTAACTGGTTGGCTTCCCACGTGGTGCCCTACATCTACATCACACCTTAAAGAAGCTGAAGAGAAAATTTTAAAATGTAAGGTTTTTTTTTTGTAAGTTGCCTGAGCTGTTTGCTAAGATCATATTGCCCAGAAACTGGAGATAAGATTCTGTGGTGTTTTAGTTTGTTAGCAAAAGTGCTTTTTCCCCTTTTCCATGTCATCAACAAGTACAAAAGTGTTGGAAGGCAGGGGTTCTTAAATTTTTGGTCTTGGGTCCCTGTTATCTCTTAAATTAGTAAGGGCCTTAAGGATCTTTGTTTATCAGTTATAGCCATGACTCTTTACCAATTAGAAATTAAAAGTGAATTATTTTAAGTATGTTAACTTACTCATTTAAAAATAATAAAAAAATTAATAGGAACCCATTATAGGTTAAAATAAGTAACATGTTTTCTAAAAATAACTACTTTTCAAACAGAAATACAGTAAGAAAAGTAGCATCATTTGCAAATCTCTTTGATTTCTGGCTTAATATAAGACAGCTGGATTCTCATATCTGCTTCTGCATTCAGGCTGTTGGTAATCACATTTAGTGATCTCTGTAACAAACTCTGCTGCATACCCATCAAAGAATGAGAGTGAAAAGGTGTCTTAGTTTTGTTATGAAAATAGTTTTGACCTCATAAGCCTCCTGAAAGGGTCTCAGGGACTCCCCAGAGGCCCCTGCCTACGATCTAATAATAGGCTCTAGGTGTTCCAGAATAGGTAGCTTTGTGGAATGGAGCACATACTTGACTAGAACAAGATAACTTGGTCCAGGCCCCGATATGCAACCAGATGATGTCGGCACCTTGGATAAGTCACTTTCTCAGTTTCCCATTTGTTATCTGTAAAATGAAGAGGTAGGATGATCCTTAGGGTTCCCTCTGGTTTAAGTTACCTAGGATTTTTTTAATTGTGCATTTTTTTTAAAGATTTTTTTAAATTTATTTACTTGACAGAGATCACAAGTAGGCAGAGAGGCAGGCAGAGAGAGGGAGGAGGAAGCAGGCTCCCCTCGGAGTAGAGAGCCCGATGCGGGGCTCGATCTCAGAACCCTGGGATCACGACCCGAGCCGAAGGCAGAGGCTTTAACCCACTGAGCCACCCAGGCGCCCCTAATTGTGCATTTTAGTGGTGTGGAAACCTTTTCACAGAATTTCTTATGAGCAGTGAAATTTACCCAAATTTGTACTGTTAGAGCTGTCCTGGTATCTTTGGGTATACTTTTTTTTTAAAGTTTTTATTTATTTATTTGACAGAGAGATCACAAATAGGCAGAGAGGCAGGCAGAGAGAGAGGGAAGCAGGCTCCCTGCTGAGCAGAGAGCCCGATGCGGGGCTCGATCCCAGGACCCTGAGATCATGACCTGAGCCGAAGGCAGAGGCTTTTACCCACTGAGCCACCCAGGTACCCCTTTGGGTATACTTTTAAGCAATGGTGCTTATTGTGTAATTTTGTTCTGCTGATACATTTTAGGCATGGATTCAGAGGAGCAGTTCAGATACATGATTATTGTGGATGTATGTGCAGATGTTTGCCCATGCCTCCTTTTCATTCTCTCTACCATAAATTAATTTTATTTGTGCATTTGAATGATTCAGGAGTAAGTAACTATAACTGAATATATCCATAGGAAGAGATAGTCATCTTACATTCATTTTTAGCATGAAAATAAATTTCTATTCAGTATGTATACTTGGGTAATCTTGTTCTCTACAAAGCTGGAAAAGTTGACATTGTGGTTTACTAAAATAAAAAAAAAATCCTGTCAGAAGATATAAAAGGGTGCTAGATGCTCAATTTATGCATTTTACAAACATTAAGGATTCCCTGCTACTAGATTCTAGGGATGCAAATAGGAATGAGAATTGGCCTTTGGTTCAGTATCAGATGTGAAAGCAAGTGACTTGTAATAACAGTGGGGTGAGTAGCTATCTATTAGAGGTTACAGATGGTTTTTACAGAAATATGCAGACATCTGTGTTCAAAATGCTGATGTGGTTTGGTTTGGTTCTAATGCTGCTGGATCATCTCTTCTAAACTGGTATAGCATTTCCCCCCATTTGGAGGCTTGGGCTCTGTTAATATTCTAAATGAATTCTGGGTTTCCTCTTCACTGCTACTGTGTGGTACAAAACCCGAGATTATTTCTTTGGTTAAAGCACAGAAACTCCCAGTTCTCCAGTATTTGTCTTCTGCAGATGAAATATGCACAAATAAGTGATATATGTGAAGTGTCTATATTCAGTTGATAGTTTAATGTAAAGGAATTTCAAATTGGTTTTATCTTTAGTCAACTTGGGGGAGACTTAAAGTATTGAGTCCAGCACTGAAAACAAGTAAAAGTTTTTATCTACAAAATTGTGATTATTTCTGTTTTCCAGGGATATTGTTGGACTTGAACCCACACTACCTGGCAACTCATGCCAGGACTTCCTGCCATACCCTGTCACCTCTTTCCTACTAAACTTTGAAGTGACTCAGGATTTCAGTTATATGTTCGGTGCAGATACTGCTAGTCCATCCTTAAATTCATGGTTACTTTTTAGGGAAAAGTGTTTCTTTTGAGTCTGACTTCAATCTTCAGTGATTACTCTTCAACTGTTAGACAAATTCAAGGTATTCTTTTGTTATTGTCTGCAAAGTTAGAAACCTTCAAATAATGTGTCCTGTGAGCACTGAGTTCCTCTCCAGTTCTAAGAGTGTAAGACCCTCATTTGATGGATGTGAAAAGAAGTCCAAAGAGCTAATATGACTTGCCAAAAGACCTTGGCCACAGGTACTTGAGAGTTATCTGAGATAGAACTTCCCACTTAGGTGTAATACATGGTAATTGAGAACTACTTGTTTGAATAAAGATGTAAGCTTTTTTTTAGGAATGAGCTAATAAAGGCTAAAATCATATGAATGGATACCAGATAATTTCTAGATTATTTATTTCTGATTGCCCTGAAAATATTCCCCTTCTCAGAAGTAGTGAAGCTAAGCAGAATTTCTTTTTTATGTTTTCATTAGGTGTCCCCTGCACATACAAAAAAGAACCTGTTCGTATATTTAATGGAAATAAAATATGGACACTGAAGTTATCTCATAATATTTCAAATAAGACTCCACTTGTCCTCCTCCATGGTTTTGGAGGTGGACTTGGACTCTGGGCACTGAATTTTGGAGATCTTTGCACCGATAGACCCGTCTATGCTTTTGACCTGTTGGGCTTTGGACGAAGTAGTAGGCCCAGGTTTGACAGTGATGCAGAAGAAGTGGAGAATCAGTTTGTGGAATCCATTGAAGAGTGGAGATGTGCCCTAGGACTGGACAAAATGATCTTGCTTGGACACAACCTGGGTGGGTTCTTGGCTGCTGCTTACTCACTGAAGTACCCATCAAGGTAAGTGAAACTGACAGAAGAGAAGCACCCAAGTGCTAGTCTCTATTTCTTGTCCTTGGTGGTTGTTGTCTGAGCCTTAAAAGACAGATTCTCTTAAACTCCTTTAAGAGAAATAACCACAATCAATGGCTGATTTAGTAGCCGAAATAATGATGTCAGGGTTTTCCTGTGACACATGCTACACATTGGTAGAAGGCTTGAGAAAGGACTTTCTATTTGCCAAACTTAGAATGTCTACAATTTAAGCCACAAGTAAAAACTGTTTTGGTGGTATTGTTTATCATTATTGTTATCATTAGACCTATGGATCAAGCAGTCTTGCCTAACTTTTCCAGGTTATAATAAGCTCTAAGACAAATGCAAAGGTGAGAAATTAGAAGCCCTGTGTGCCAGTGCTATCTTTGGGCTTAGAGCAAATCCTTCAACCTTGAAGCTTTAGTTTTCTCACTTGTAAAGTACAGAAAACAATATCTGCAAGTTGTATCTGACAGGGCTTTTATTATGCTGTGCCCTACCTTTATGGCTACAGAATTATTTTTCAAAGTAATTGAATTAATGACTTCAGAATTTTGCTTCAGAATCTTGTAATATCTCCTATCTTTGCCTTATTTTCTCATACTATATCCTATTATTTGTTTCAACTCTGAGTGGAGGTCATTTGAGTGCTAAGAAAATAGAAGAAAACCTTTTTTTTTTTTGCTTAACTTTTGGAAAGAAACAAAAAAAATCAACATTTTATGATGCCAATGTATTTTTCCATTGGAATAATTTTTAAATCCAAAATTGCAACCAACTTTGACATTGAGGTCTGTGAATAAGAAATGGGATGATGGTTATTTTCAGACTACACATATGTACCTGTGAATCTGCCCCGTTGCATAACTCCAGGTGTGCTGTTGACACAGAATTTGAAGTGTAGAGCAGCAGCCCTGTGTAACTGAGGTTTTCTTTCCCTGGAACAGCCAACTTTTTCTCTGTAGATTCTTTATCTCAACTTCAGCATTAACACTTGGTTTTTCTGGAGAGTTTGTAGTTCTGTGTGTGGTAGATGGTGTAGTCTTGTCACTTGGCAGACCCCTTCTCTCAAAAGAAATCCAAATTTTCTTTTTCTAGTTGGCTTTTAGGGTTTATTGTCTTTTATTGTGTTCTATTCCCAATGGAAAGTAAGAGAAGATGGAAATGGATAACTTTCTGGCATAAAACAACAGGGCCATTGGGGTGGGGGTTGGTTGGGCTTCCTTTGTTTCTTATCAGGGGTTTATTATGTCTATCTTGTGTTATTTATTCCTTGGTAATGTGATACAGGACTCTGTGGGTTAGACTCTGGCCATGAAACCCCTAAGTCTTAGAATCCTGACCTTTCATGGCTATTTATTTTTTGTTAGTTGGTGAGGTTTTCATTTGCAGTTATGAAGTGCTCTGAAGAAATCAGTGATTCAGAAGAGAATGAACACTTTGAAATAATCTATGAAAGAGAATAGTGACATAGTTTGAACAACATGGTGGGCAAAACAGGTATCTAAAGCAAAGCTAGTGATCCCTGCATTGGGATGACTACATTTTAGAAAATGGTTTTTGAATGCTCGTACCTAATGCTAGAAAATAAAACTAAAGTACTATGTCAGGACCAAGAATCACTAAGTATTAGTAAATAGATAAATATGAGAATGCTTGAAATAATTAGCATGTTTAAATTGGCTGAGATGGGACGCCTGGGTGGCTCAGTTGGTTAAGCAGCTGCCTTCGGCTCAGGTCATGATCCCAGCGTCCTGGGATCGAGTCCCACATCGGGCTCCTTGCTCGCCAGGGAGCCTGCTTCTCCCTCTGCCTGCCACTCTGTCTGCCTGTGCTCGCTCTCTCTCTGACAAATAAATTAAAAAAAATAAAATAAAATAAATTGGCTGAGTTTTTAGAAGAAGTATATAGACTATGTTGGATATTGAAGCCTGTGTTCTTCATTGCATAACTTAATATTATTGTTTTTTTAAAAAATTCATTCCTTAAGATTTAATTTATTTATTTGACAGAGATCACAAGTAGGCGGAGAGGCAGGCAGAGAGAGAGAGGAAGAGGAAGCAGGCTCCCCGCCGAGCAGAGAGCCTGATGTGAGGCTCGATCCCAGGACCCTGGAACCATGACCCGAGCTGAAGGCAGAGGCCTTAACCCACTGAGCCATCGAGGCACCCCCATAACTTACATTATTAAATACAAGTTCGTTTCAAAATAGTGAGGTTCTCTGGATTTTCAATATCCCAAATCCTGAGTGAAATTAATTCAGACCACTGTCGTTGGCACATGGTGGGTGCCCAGTGTTAAATGAATGAAACAAGGAAGCCATCAGACTGAGATGGCTCTAATGCTCTGGTGGCCTATGTAAGCAAACCAAAATCTAAGCCTGTAAGTACTTCAAGGTTATGAAATTAAAACCTAGGAACAACCAGTCACAAATAGCCTACCGGGCTTTAAGCCAATCAGATAGTTTCTTTGCTTCCACACCTTTTCTACGCAAGTCTTTATTCCACCCTTCTTGGTGGAGCACACCTAACCACTCAGGTTTGGCACTGCTATATTCAAATTGAGTTTTGCTCAAATAAACTCTTAAGATTTTCAGTATGCCTAGTTTATCTTTTAACAATATTAAGTGAGGATGGAGCTATGTGCCCTAAATGTCTTTTACCTAACTCACTTGATCCAGCTTTTTTAAAAAGATTTTTTTTTTTTTAGGGGCACCTGGGTGGCTCAGTGGATTAAGCTGCTGCCTTCGGCTCGGGTCATGATCTCAGGGTCCTGGGATCGAACCCCATGTTGGGCTCTCTGCTCCGCAGGGAGCCTGCTTCCTCCTCTCTCTCTGCCTGCCTCTCTGCCTACTTGTGATCTCTGTCTGTCAAATAAATAAATAAAATCTTTAAAAAAAAAAAAATTTGGGGACGCCTGGGTGGCTCAGTTGGTTAAACGGCTGCCTTCGGCTCAGGTCATGATCCCAGCGTCCTGGGATCGAGTCCCGCATCAGGCTCCTTGCTCGGCAGGGAGCCTGCTTCTCCCTCTGCCTCTGCCTGCCGCTCTGTTTGCCTGTGCTCGCTCTCTCTCTCTCTCTCTCTCTCTAACTAATAAATAAATAAAATCTTAAAAAAAAAAAAAAAATTTTTTTTTTTTTAAGAAATTTTTTTTTTTAAAGAGTAGTGTTAGGTTTACAACAAAATTTAGAGGGAGGTACAGACATTTCCCATATAATTCCTGCCTCTACATGTGCATAGCCTTCCCCACTGGGACATTTTTATTGTGCTGTCATGAGATTAAAGTAAATCTTTGCTTTTCTGAAAGATTTTGCAGGGAGAAGGATGAGAAGAGGGAGGAAATGGTCTACCAGAGATCAAATGAGATTCATTTAATTTCCTTCACTCACTGTGCCTTTTTCCTTGTCTCTTTTTTTCTCCTAATGGACTTTTGAGAGAGTTACTTTATTACTTGCCTCCTCAGGTATATCAAATATATTCTTTCCTTTTTTTTTTCTTTCTGAAGTAAAACAATTTCTCCTTAATTCTTTAATTCTACTTAATTTCTGTTTCTATGCATGCAGGAAAAAAACACAAAATTTTTTTTACTTAGTCCAAAGCTATTTGTGTCCTCATTTTATAGGCAGCCCCATTCTTTTATTCCTTGTTTGTTTGTTGTTGTTGTTTAAGATTTATTTACTTGAGAGAGAGAGAGAAAGTATGAGAGTGCATGGGGGTGAGGGGAGGGGCCAAGAGATAGGGAGAGAGACTCTCAAGTACACTCCCAACTGAGTGCAGGGCCTGACACCAGGGTTGATCCCACAACCCTGAGATGATCATGACCTGAGCCAAAGTCAAGAGTCAGAGGCTTAACCAACTAAGCCACCCAAGTGCCCCTTTTCCTTGTTTATTTTTATTTATTTTTTTTAAAGATTTTACTTATTTATTTGACAGAGATCACAATTAGGCAGAGAGGCAGGCAGAGAGAGGGGGAAGCAGGCTCCCCGCTGAGCAGAGAGCCCGATGTGGGGCTTGATCCCAGGACCCTGAGATCATGACCTGAGCCAAAGGCAGAGGCTTAACCCACTGAGCCACCCAGGTTCCCCCTTGTTTATTTTTATAGGACAGTTTGAGGAGAAGAATGAAAGTGCCTAGTTTACTAGTTTAATGTACTTGTTTAGGAAGCATTCTTTGCTAGAGAATAGGTAAAACCCAATCCATTTTTTTTTTCTAATTTTTGGTACATTAGGTCAGCCCGGGTGCTTCATCTCTATGAACAGCAGAACGCCTCTGTCCACAGAAGTGGTTTTGTGGTGTAACTTGTGGCAGTGGTCACATATTTTCCTGATTCTTGATATGTTTGGAAACTGATCATTCAACAACTGTGATGCTTTATGTAAAAGCACCTGGATGATTCCTCCATTGAAATATTGGTGATGGGGGTGCCTGGGTGGCTCAGTGGATTGAAGCCTCTGCCTTCGGCTTGGGTCATGATCCCGGGGTCCTGGGATCGAGTCCCGCATCGGGCTCTCTGTTCAGCGGGGAGCCTGCTTCCTCCTCTCTCTCTGCCTGCCTCTCTGCCTACTTGTGATCTCTGTCTGTCAAATAAATAAATAAAATCTTTTTAAAAAAAATATTGGTGATGACTGAAATCCTCATTTCATTCAAACATTAACATTATATTCCTGGAGGTCGGTTGTGTTTAAAGAATGTCGAGTGACTGTATGTGTTTAGAAGGCTTAAGATGTGCTGGGGAAGAGACACAACTTAACCACCCAAAGAGTAGGAAGTTGTTGAGGGTTGTGAAGGGGAGTGGACAGGTTTGTGAGAACTCTTGATGAGAACCTGGCCCAGTGTGGTACCTTAAAAGAAGTGCCATGTAAGCTGAGGTTGAGTATCAAAGGGAAGTAGCAGAACATTCTATGCAGTGGGGACAGAAATTGCTATGTAGACATCTGAGCAATTCAGGAGAGGCCATGTGGCTGGTGAGCAGAGAAGTTGGGAACTTCTTTGGGTTTGTTGGGTTTGTAGTTGGGCCCCAGCCTGATTCCCATGTTCCATCCCTTCAAGTGAACTTTGTTCATCTCAGTTCTCTTACTGTGATGTGTAATAGAGATGCCATTGTAATTTCATTTGTAAATTAATGTACTGTGTCACAAGCAGTAGGGCCACTCATGGTGTGAAGTGCCATGGGCTGCCATTTTGCTGAGCTTTCTTTGTGAGGCCATGTCTGATCCCTTAATGTGGGCCTGGGGAAAGAGTAGACCAAGCCAACATGAATAGCCCAATATGCTATCTCCTTTCTTTCATGTGTGCACTCTGCTGTTAATTTTCCTTTCCTTCTGGCCCCTGCCCCTGCTGACGCCACTGTGTTATAAACTAAGGAAAAGGAGACTATAGAAACTTTTATTAACTTCGAAAGTGTTAAGCAAAGAGAATAGATACAATAGAAGAGGTTACAAACTGGTGTTTACTTCTGCACAAAATGACTTTCAGATTATCGGACTTTGCAGCCTTGCCTGGCTCTATTTCCTGACTGTACAGAGCTGGGCTGAGTGTTTCCTGTCCTCCTCTCTCAAGAAGAAAGGCTGCTCTACTTCACCTGAAGTTGGAGATCTTTTGTTTGTTCTCTGGGCCTGCTGCATTCTCCCCCCAGAGGCTCAGAGCCAATGGGAAATACCTGGGGCTAACTTCATTTTGAAAATTCCTTGCCTGTACACTGACTAGAGTTCTTCCTGTTCCTTTTCCTTTTTCCTTTCCTTGTTGTGTAAGTGTGTCCTGTAGATTCTCTTGTGCATTTTGGATCTGAGCCTGAGTGTTCTTGTTGTATTATTTCTGCCTGGTGCCTGACTTGAAAGCTCATGAAAATCAGGTTTATATAATATACCCTTGTTAGCATTCAGACTCAGCTACCCCAGCATTTTGGAGCAGATGTTATCCACTGCTTAGCCCTTTAGGCTTTAATCTGCTCACCGCTCACCGTCTTTAAATTCAAGACCTGCTCTGATGACTAACCTGAAGAGGAATGAATGCCTCTTTTTAAGTGTTTAGAAACTGATGAGCTATTCTCTTTTCCCTGCTCTGCCAGTTCTTTGTTTTTCCTGTAGGTTTTTTTTTTTAAATATTTTATTTATTTATTTGACAGACAGAGATCACAAGTAGGCAGAAAGGCAGGCAGAGAGAGAGGAGGAAGCGGGCTCCCTGCTGAGCAGAGAGCCTGATTCGGGGCTCGATCCCAGAACCCTGGGATGATGATCTGAGCCAAAGGCAGAGGCTTTAACTCGCTGAGCCACCCAGGCACCCCTTTGTAGTTTGAATCAGTCTCTTGTTTCTTGACAAAGATATCTGATAGAATGACTCAAGTGTGCTGGCTGGCTAGACCCATTCCTTACTCCTGGGTATGAACTAACAATCTCATCAGGCTACCTGCTATGGAATATTAGAGGATTAGATCTAGATTACTTATAATAGTTTAGATATACATTAAACCAAATTAACTTATGTCAGATGAGGAGATAATCTTTTCACCAGAAGAGTTGGTGAGGAGATAGCCTGAGAACTTGGTCTGGTGCAACATTATAACCTGTGAGCCAAAACCTGTGATCAGGCTTTCCTGAAGAATAAAAATTACTCACTGCTCACATGGTTCCAGCTCGATGTGTGTCTTCCCATGCTCCCTGAAAAAAGTCTTCTCTAGAGGTCTTCCTAGTTTTGCTACTATAACTAGCTAACATTTACTAGATATTTATTACTCAGTAGCCACAACCTGAGTGCTCCATACGGTCTATCTTTTTAATGAGTCTTTTTTTTTTTTTTAAAGATTTTATTTATTTATTTGTTAGAGAGACAGAGCGAGCACAGGCAGACAGAGAGGCAGGCAGAGGGAGAAGCAGGCCCCCTGCCGAGCAAGGAGCCCGATGTGGGACTCGATCCCAGGACGCTGGGATCATGACCCGAGCTGAAAGCAGCTGCTTAACCAACTGAGCCACCCAGGCATCCCCTTTAATGAGTCTTAAAACCAAAATAAGCGACAGTTATTTTCTGAGGCCTTTTACATGTAGTGATGCAGATGATATATAACTCCAGTTTAGACAATTTTGCAGAGCTTTTAAAAATTGTTTTCAAACTTTTTTGACTATAACCCCTCAAAAAGAATCATATATGTGTGTGTCTGAAATAAAAGTGTCATGGAAGGCTTGTTACGTATTTTTCTATTTCAAATTATACAACTAAAAAAGACTGCAGACTGACTTTTATTTTCCCACCCACTAATAGGTAGTGACCTACAAGATTCCTATAAGAAATAACGGTATTATAATGTCATCTGGGGACCAGCAAAATCCAGATTAGACTAAATCCTAGCTTATTCTATGAATATAGTTTTGGGTTTTTTTGTATTTTTTTTTTAATTTGACAGAGAGAGAGAATATGAGCAGGAGTGGACAGAGGGACAAGCAGACTCCCCATTGAGTGAGGAGCGCAACATGGGGCTGGATCCCAGGACCCTGAAATCATGACCTGAGCTGAAGTCAGATGCTTAACTGACTGAGCCATCTAGGCGCCCCTATGAATATAGTTTATAAAATTTGTATATTCTTATAGTCAAGGATTAAAAGGAAACCTGGAAAAACACAATACTGCATATGTTTACTGAACACCTACTATGTACTAAGCACCATGCTAAGCTGAAGACAGATCGAAAAATTGTTGGGTCAGTTCACTTCCTTTAAAAAAAAAAGTCATCTTCTTTTGGCACCTGGGTGGCTCAGTGGGTTAAAGCCTCTGCCTTCGGCTCGGGTCATGATCCCAGGGTCCTGGGATTGAGCCCGGCATCAGACTCTCTGCTCAGCAGGGAGCCTGCTTCCTCTCTCTCTCTCTCTCTGCCTGCCTCTCTGCCTACTCTCTCTGTCAAATAAATAAAATCTTTAAAAAAATATTTTTTTAAAAAGTCATCTTTACTATATAAACTTTGCATGATTTGTTAAACTGGCATTTTTATCTAGGGGCACTGTTTTGAAGATCCATATCAAACAAGGCAAGCTAAAACAAAGGTGGACACAACAATCACTTAGCTAGAGATAGATGAGACTTCACCTCTTTCATATTTTCCTTTGTCCTCTCCCTTCTTGGGTTAGCAGGTAAAAGCTGAGAGCAAACTGGGCAGGATATCAAAATAAATTCATAACAAAATTTAATTATCTTTCAGGGTAAAGTAAGTTTTGATAAAGAGTTAATTTTTCTCTTTAGGAGCTAAGTGAAGAATGAATAATACTAGCTATTTCCTAACGGAAATCTTTGCTGCTTTCAACTAGGTGGCTATTTCATTAATTCCACCCATACCTCTGGCGTGCCTTCCCCTCCCCTTCCCCTCCTTCAGATCTCACTGTAGACTGTAGTAATAGGAATTTAGGAAGAAGTCATTATTAGTTAGTCTCTGCCATTAAAAAATAAACTCACCTCCATCCCCCTTCCCATGCACTGTTAGAAAATACTCTCCTAAAACTTTTAAGAGTGAAGGCACTCTTAAGTATATGGAAATCTCACTTATCACATATCTCCACACAGGTTGGTAGTTACATTCTACAGATGCTTTGAAATCTAGAGTAGGGTTAGGACTGGCCTAGAGTTGATAAAAGTTAAGTTTTACCACCAAAAAAGACTCTTAATGTCATAAAACAAACTGAGTGGGGTGGGGGGAAGGGGGGTTGGGAGAGGGTGGTGGGGTTACATTATATGTTTAAATAAAAATAAAAAAAAAAACAAAAACAAAAAAGTTAAGCTTTACCTTTACTGATAGGTTATCCTTTTTTTTTATAAGGATTTTTTTTTTATTTATTTGACAGAGATCACAAGTAGGCAGAGAGACAGGCAGGCAGGCAGAGAAAGAGAGGGGGGAAGCAGGCTCCCCGCTGAGCAGAGAGCCCCATGCAGGACTCAATCCCAGGACCCTGAGATCATGACCTGAGCCGAAGGCAGAGGCTTAACCCACTGAGCCACCCAGGTGCCCCACTGATAGGTTATCTTACATTGCTTGGTCTGTTCTTGGGAGAGAGCCTTTTACCCAGTGACTTGTTGGCATCAGTTAGTATACGGGAGTCAGGAAATGGGGGTTTTAGCCCTACTTCTACATGTCTTGGAGCAGGTCACATAGTGCATCTCAGCTTCCTTCTCATCTGTGAGATGAAAGATTGGGCTGAGCTCCAAGGGCTCTTGGAGCTCTGTACACTAGGTCCATGCTCTAAAGCTTTCTGTTTGAGAAAATGCAGTCAAAGCGAAGGACTCATTACTAACTCATCCTTGTCTGTGGTGCAAAAATAATAAAACATTTTGTTTTGGGAATAATAGCTATCTGTGTCCATGTTCTGGTTTCAGTTATGACTTTGGAAAGCATTGTCCGTTCATCTTTGGAAAGTTTTTGCTGGCATTTGATGGCTGTTTTGGCTATAGTTGAATATCATTTGTGTCATGAGGACCTTTATGCTTTATTTAGAATCTTAATGACATATAATACCATGACGCAGGCACATGGAAGTATCGCTGATAGTTTTGGTTTTCCCTTAGCAGGAAGAGGTTTTCAGAAGATGGAAAAATTAGAACTATTAGTGATACAAAACAATTTTATATGAGATTTGGCTGAAAATTTTCTATCTCTTTGGTCAGTAAAGAAAATCAGCAAAGGGTTAGGAATAGAATCTGAGGTCAGTATATCATGATACTGTGGGTAGCCCTACCCATGTGCTCATGTTCACCAAACTAGGAGAAATTTCTGCCACATTATTACATTAGCTCTGTGTTTGTGAAAAGTTCCCTTAAAAGTCCTTTTGAACCCACCTAAAGTGCTAATGCCTCTTACATTTTTAGAATGATTGGCTCACAAGAGAGAACTGTTGTTGGTGTCTGAAGCTATTTTATAAGAATAATATTACTCTTCAGTCATTTTTGCAGTATCAGCCTTGTGCTGCATGGAACCATTGGGCTTTTTTGAGTTGTCAGTGATACCATTCCTCAAGAGTAGCCACACAGTTATGTGCCCTTCCACACACCCTTTTTTGTCCACATTTACATATATGAAAAATGAAGCTCTCATCCTACCATACACCTCCCAAGTCCTACCAAATCTGAAAGTTTACAGGTAGTAACATGATGTAACTGGTCAGCCATTGATCTTCTCTTTAATGTGAAAATTTGAAAGGTGGTTTTTTCTACCTCTGCTCTATAAATCATGTTAATTCTTTAGAGTCCTAGGGTGAGTTTTCCAAATGAAATTATATATCTATTTTTCCTCCAACAGGGTTAATCATCTCATTTTGGTGGAGCCTTGGGGTTTTCCTGAGCGACCAGACCTTGCTGATCAAGACAGACCAATCCCAGTGTGGATCAGAGCCTTGGGAGCAGCACTGACTCCCTTTAATCCTTTAGCTGGCCTCAGGATTGCAGGACCCTTTGGTGAGTGCTTATATTTGTGTCCTAGGAAGGCAAAATGTTTACAGATTGGCAGTAGAGGAGTATTTACTGATCACCATTGTTAGTCAGAATCTTAAAAAACAAGCTGATTCTTTTTCTCGTCTTCCTCTGAATTACTGAATTACTTTTTTTCCTCCCCTAAAAAATATCAGCCCATGCATAAAAATAATGAAACCAGGATCATCTCAAAGAGGAGTCTTTATATTGTAAATATTACAGGTAATGGGCAAAACTGAGAAGGTGGGAAATGCAGTCGTGGGGTTAGTCAACCCAGGGCATGGGGAGAAGTGCCGCATGTTGACCTATTGGTGACGTTAGAGAGCCTTTGGCTAGTTGATGATACCCAGCTGACAGATCACAGAGCCTGACATGATTGCCTGTGGGGATAATAAGTGTGATCACATGATCAGATTCCCTTCTTGCCCCATAATGTCAGAGTGTTAAGATAAAATCATCCTTTTCCACAGAGATTTTGGGGACTCCTGATTTGTATTTCTGGTCACATTTTGAAGTACCAGTGTTTAGTGTCTGATTTAATTTCATTTGACTCTCAGCTGCTCTGTTTCCACCCCAAAGCCCAGGGACTCTCCTTTCCCTCACTGTTACCAGTGATGGTGGTCTGGACCTCCACTGTCCCTCTTATAACTTGTATCAGTGAGGAGTCCTTTTAACTTCAAGTAGCTGAACACCTAAGTGGTTTAAACCATAGGGCCTTTCATTATTGCCTTTACAAGCAGGCTGGAGGCAGGTGGTTTTAGCATTTGTTCTAGTAGCTGGCTCATTGACGTTGGGGTTTGGACCTACAACTATGATTCTCTTGACCTTTTTCCTTGTGGTGTTTGATGGCTGCTATGGCAGGAAGCCCCATCCTACAAAGCAGCACTCTGAGCAAGAAGAAAGGAATGAATGGAAAATGGTCTTCTCTCCATAATGCTCTGTCAGGGAAGAAAGTCTTCCTTGGAAGGTCCCAGCAGGCGTCCCCTTATGTCTCTGCCCACCTCTAGTTTTTCTACTAGCAAAGGAGAATACATTTGTGTTGCTGATCAGTCATGGTTTGTTGCCAGGGGCTGGAGCGAGGGGCCCACTTTCCTGAGCAAGTTGCTCCCTAACTGATAGACAAGAGTCATGTTCTGTTAGTGAGATGAAAAGAGAGGCATGGGGGTAGGGAGGGCTTGGGAATAACCACTGCAGGGATGACAGTAGGTTCTGCTCCCCTCTGCCCAGGCCTGGCCCTTCTGTCATACTGCCTCCATTTGGGATAAGGAGAGCCATGGGACTGCACAGGGATTGGATGGGCAACCACACCACACTCCCTCAGTGCTCTGACAGATAGCCTTTCTTTTCCACCTCCAACCCCTTCCAAGTAGAGTCACTCCTCTTAGGTACTTGGTCCTCCTTTGATGGACTATTTAAGAACTTCATTTAGTCTGTGCAGTCCTGAAATATAAATGAATTGTGCTTGATTACAGTTATATAGGGAGCAATTATGGGAAGAGTAAAGTATGAAAAGAAACTAGGAGACAAGGGAGGGAGGATGCCTAGAAAGGCCCTCTCATGCCCTGCCCTCTGTCTCCCACTACTGCTTGTGCGTAGTCAGGGTGGGACATGATTTAGAAAATCAACCGCATCATAAGAATTTTCTGTGGAGCTGTATAATTCCTTCAGAGGCAGGAAGGAGAGCCAGGAAAGAAGCAAGACTTTGTTAGAATAATGGACAATGATAGCAGAAAGGGAAACTGGTTAGCCCCTGGGGTCCCAGGAGGGAAAATAGTGACCAGATGGAGGCTTCTACTCTTCATCCTTTTTCCTCTAGGGAAAAGATGCCCCTGTCTTTCACCTCAGGAGTGGATGTCCTTTGCTGGGAGGATTGGCAATGTCCCTAGCAGAAACCCAGGATTTATTTTTCCACAGAAAGACTTGTATATTCCAGTCTGTTTCATTTAGATATTAATGTGTTATAATTATGGGAGAAATACAAAGTAATAAGTGAATTTGAGCTGCTTTACTCGCCTGCCATGTTTAATAGAATTTATTTTCCTACAAAAACAAGTTTTAGAAAATTAACTCGTATGTTTTGGGCTCCTGAAGCACTTCTGTAAGGCAATATGGAATACTCCTTATTTCTTATTTTAATTCTTAGGGAACTTGAGGAGAGCAGCTTCTAGGATCTGTGCTCTTTTCTACCTAAAGTATACACTTGAATACATGTAGATTTGTATGCATATAACATACATTCTGTAAGCAAACACAAAACCTTTCTCTATTAGTCTATCAGTTAACTATAATTTAAAACATTTGTTTCCTCTTACTTAGGTTTAAGTCTGGTGCAGCGTTTAAGGCCTGATTTCAAACGGAAGTATTCGTCAATGTTTGAAGATGACACGGTGACAGAGTACATCTACCACTGTAATGTGCAGACTCCGAGGTAAGGGTGAGGATTCTGAATTTACTATGTTGGTGTTTTATACTTTTCTTCTTTGAAAACATGTGAGGACTCTAGGAGATTTTTACCAGTAGTTAACTGACTAATACTTCTAATTTATTTATTTATGCATGGAGTGCCTAGTATATAAAACATACTGGATGCCGATGAGAGACTAAGCAGGATGTACTGTCTTCCCCGAAAGTGTTTATGGATAAGTTAAGGAAGCTTTGGTCCTAGGTACCTCTAGGAGGTAGCTGGAGTTGAGAGGTAAATAAGAATTTCAAGTAAAACAGCATTTCCAAACTGAGTGTGCATACTTTACAAAAAAATGGCGACTGAAGTGCAAAAGTAGATGTTTCCTGTACTGTGGGTCTTCTTAGAAACTTTTGCTGTGCGAAAGGATATTAGGTCTCCCCAAGTGCATGGGAAATGCCAGTCAGCATGGTTCCAGTTCACATGATGACTACACCCCTCTTTTGGCGAGCACTTTTTAATGACCCTGGATCAGCATGACAAACACGGCTACATGGGTGAAGAGTAAGTGAGGCTGAAGACTGGGAGGAAGATTTTGCAGGTATTTTGACCCTGATTAGAAGAGGGGAGAAAGAAGGAGGAAGAGCCTGTGAGCATGGTAGCCACAGGGAGAAGGAGGGCCAAACAGAGAGAGGTGTTTCCTATTTTTTTAACTATATGACTTATGGACTTTAGATATAAGACACCAGTGGAGAAAACAGCCTGAAGATAGTGGGGAGCTAGAAGGAGCCTGGAAGACAAGACCCTGGAGTTGCTAGGGGAAGGGTCAGGCAGCAGAGGAGAGCTCCAGTTCATGCTTCATGATGTACCAGAATTGCTGGGGTTGTCAAAGATGTGATTCCCGAGTCCTCTTTCTAAGACTGATTCGGTGATCCTGGGCTGATTTTTATGCTTCAGATTATGATTTTAATGCTTCAGTTGACTCCAGTGTAGGTGGGCCATGGGCCATACTTCAGGACATGGAAGTGGTACCTCAGCCTTTCCAAGGTGGAGGCTCAGGTACAAGGCCGAGAGGCTAGGTGAAGAGCCAGCCTCCCTCTGTTTTGGCATAGAACATGCACACCTGCCTTATTAAAGGGTTGAGGCTATGGCAGCTGTTGGGGTAGAACAATAGCCTTAGTCTTTTTAATAAAGTAGGTTAGAGGTTCTCTGCCAAGAGTGAAGGAAGCTTGGAGAGGTTTTGGGGTCCTGAAGAGACTGACATTTTGTGGTTCACTAGGCCATTGGGTCTGGTGGATAAAGACTTCACATGCTACTGACCTGTTCCAACAGTTTTTAGTGCTGAGCTCCAGGTACATCATCTGTTTTACTGCTTTATTCACTTTAAATTTCAGGATTACATATGTCTATGTAGTGCTGGTTTGTTGTCTTTCTTGTGGTAGAACTTGAATTCTTCATAACAGACAGTTCAGAGTTGTGCCTAGTACTGCGAGGAAACAAGTGACAGCAAAGTGGGTCTATCCTGGGAGTTTGCAAAGTGCTGTGTGTTCTTTTGTGTGATGATCTGTCGTATGTGGGCAAAGGGAAAGATACAAAGGCTCAAGAAAGCAAAGTTTATTATACTCCCAGGTCCTGGGGGGTGGTGGTCACTGAATGCCATGAGGGTTTCAGGGAAGCAGCAGATTTTGGTCAGGTGGCAGAAAACAGTAAAAAGGAAAGTTGAGGCCAGAACTTTTATTGGGTTCTTCAGGAAAGGCAAGGAGGGGCGTGGCAAACAGTTTAGGACTGGGCAGTTGAAAATTGCAGTGGGCTCTAGGAGGTAGGGGTGGTCTCATTGCCTCCTGGTACCTGGCCCTGGGATGGTTAAGGCAGAGGAATATTGTCTCCTGGATGTGTGGGCAGTACAGAGGAGGCATGGCTCTAGATTGGTTAGTTGGCATATGACAGGCATGTTCCTAGTTGAATCCTTTGCTGTCTCTAAGAATGGGTTAGCTCCAGGAGACATAGTCTCTCCCTAGGTAGAAAGGTTTTTTTAAACATTAAATGTCTTTCTATTTAGAAAATAAAAAGTGTAAATACACATTCTACATTTCTTATCTTGGAACTGGTTTTTTAACTATAACAGGTAAAAACCTGGTGCCATGCATATGTTGAGAAGCTACCTTCTACATTTGAAACAAGTTACAGTAGGAAAAAAAAACATTTTAACTCTCCCCACAAGGAATTTAATGATAGGGTTGCATGTTTGATTTAGAAGAGGGTGACTTTTAATCCACTGGAGTTCAGAGCATCCTTGTTTATCAAACAAAACCATGTATCTTCTGTGGGAGTTGTTTCTTTTACTTCCTAGTATATTATTTTCTATTCAGGCTGAGGTTTTTCTTAAATGGGGGAGAAGCTAAACATGAGTGTTTTTCATGGAGGTGGGCGTGCAGTTCATACTCATCCCTCGAAGTCATATGTGTGTTGTTTTCTTTTTCTTTAAGTGGTGAGACAGCATTCAAAAATATGACTATTCCTTATGGATGGGCAAAAAGGCCAATGCTCCAGCGAATTGGTAAAATGCACCCTGACATTCCAGTTTCGGTGATCTACGGCGCCCGATCCTGCATAGATGGCAATTCTGGCAACAGCATCCAGTCTTTACGACCACATTCATATGTGAAGACAATAGTAAGTGTGTGGCTTAGTTTGGGTTTTCACACAGGTGAAGCCTGTGTTATGTTTGCTTTCAGTGAGGTTTCACCTAGTCCCCATGCTTTCAGATCTGAACTAGACCTCCAGCCTCCATCAGGACCTGATGTCACTTGTGATGAGGGACAGGGTTTGACCCACACACATTTCCATGTCCAAACTGGCCGTGCCCGTCCTTAGAGCCATGGTATCTCCAAGGTGGGAGAGGGACATGCCAGTGGCACCTGACCAACTCCCACCTCACTAGGCAGCATGTTCTCATTTGGTTCATTTAATCTGCTGGCCCCGTCATTAGTGGTCAGTTTGGAATGGTTTTTTGCATATAAAATTTTAGTAAGGTCCTATAGATTTTTCTATTCTCAGATTGCATATTTGATGGAAATACATGAAAGTTGCTCGTTCTTTTATGTTTTATTTCTGTGTAGGTGTTCTCACTTTCATTGCTAAATGTCTTTGCTTAAGTGTTTTGTTAAGTGCTTTTGCTCACTGACCTTCGGACTCCCTTTTCCTGTCTCAGGCCATTCTTGGGGCAGGGCATTATGTGTATGCAGATCAACCCGAAGACTTCAACCAGAAAGTAAAGGAGATCTGTGACACTGTGGACTGAGCACACCCAAGAGGATGTGGGAGAGTCTGCTGACTGATAGAGTTCCTCAGCAATACTGTGCAGTCTCTCGTGCAGAGTAAGGAATAAAACAACAGAACCAGCAGTCTTCTTGACTATACTTCGCACATTTTCTTTATGAAGTTGCTTGCACATTTAAACCAGTTCGTGCCTTCTAGAAGAATGGTTTTCCTTTCTCCTATGCAAAATCAAAATATTCAAGAGTCTACAAATCTAATAGCTTTAATAAAAGGTTATTTGCCCCTATGCTGTACTGAAAAATTATAATTTTTCAACTGAATTTTTTTTCATTTCTATCTAACTTTGCTATGTCAGGTACTTTTTATGTTTCAGTATATATTACCAATTTTAAAAGGTGATTACTGGGTCTATAACTTTATATATTGTAATGGTGCACTTTATTTTCTTCTATTTACCATGTCTAATAACTGATAGAGTTAATCACAGTTTTGTGTGTTTTTAATGTGAAAAATTATCACTTGTTTAGAATCTTTCACTTCATTTTTGAAATGGAGTGATGAGATCCATTTTGGCTAAAAGATGGGATTTTGATCACTAGCATTAATTTTTCTGATTTTCCTCTGTTCTATATTTAAACCATGTTTAACATTTTAAATGTTAAACATTTATCCTGATGTATCCTGATGTATCTGCAACCACATAATTCCTTAAGATATTTTATATGTGATATAATTCTGTACTTTAGGGAAATATGACATTAGTATTTAAGTGATTTAAGTACTAAAAAGCCTTAACTAAAAGTGGTTCTCCTCCCCCATCCCCATGAGCCAGGATGCAGCATAAGGAACAGATGTCCTTCTGAGAGGATATTAAGACTGCTACCTTCCAGTAAGCCAATCATATATTGTCATTAACCTCTGACTCCTGTAGATGGGTGCTAAAACTGGATTCCATTTTTAACCACTAAAACAGAAAAATAGGTGGTGCTCTTACGTCTCATGGCACCAGAAATGGGATAGTGTTTGGTTGTTGGGTTTTTGTTTTTGAGGTTTGTGTTAGTTAAATAATACACATACTTGAAGTCATATTATTAAAGCTATCTATATAAGGTTGATTGAACTATTTGACAATAACTACCATCAGGTATAACATTTTCTTGTTTTAAAATGAAGAAAACTTCTTTGAAACTGTGAAAATTGCCATGTGATAACTGGTTGCTGAGAATATCCTCCAAAAAAGAAAATTGAATAGGATTGTCATTAACAAGGCATCTTTGCCTTATGTTGGCTAACATTGCTAGTCTAGGAGAAAGGTGGTTATGTAAATAAAGAGAGTGAACTGTTTATATGCCAATAAAGGTTTAGTGGTTTTGACTGTTGGTGTTTTAAATGGTTAATTAGGAAATCTGTAGTTAGGAAATGTAAGGTTGTATCACTGTGGATTGACTGCCAGAAACCTCAACATTGTCTTCCCTACAAAGGAATAGACAAATTATACTGAAGCACAACAGCTTCCCAGTGAACAGTTTGTCTCACTTGGCACCTTAACTAGGTTACTGCAAAAGATAACATGAGAGCCAAGACAGGTTCATATTCCTCTACCTAACAAACAAAAGTAGCCTGTATTTTTTATTTAGTATCTTAGAGGGCTAGCTATAAGCCTTCAAGTGGCACAAATAATTTGGGTAATATTTTTGTATTTTTGACACAGTCTCCAGTCTCTCTTAAATGGGTAAGTGACCTTTTTCACTTGTACAGGGAAGTTTCTGCAAAGGAAACTTGGTCTCAGCCCTTGGAGGGAAGTTACTAGTTCACTTAGTAAATGGAATTTCTAGGGGCGCCTGGGTGGCTCAGTTGGTTAAGCAACTGCCTTCAGCTCAGGTCATGATCCGGGAGTCCTGGGATTGAGTCCCGCATCCGGCTCCCAGCTCCACGGGGAGTCTGCTTCTCCCTCTGACCTTCTCCCCTCTCATGCTCTCTCTCACTCTGAAATAAATAAATAAAATCTTAAAAAAAAAGAGTAAATGGAGTTTCTGACCACAGATGTGCGAAGTAATTCAGGAAAATTGTACCCAAATGTCAAGTGGAACTTACTTTCCTACCAACTGATTCTGCTTTGTTTGAGAAATATTGTCATAATTCATTTTAAAAGTTAAATTTTCCCTTGGGTTATAGAATATGTGAATATTGAGCTAGCTGAGAAGGTCACAATCCTTAAATTCCTAAAAATACAGTGGGTGCTAAGTGTTTCCTTAAAAAATTCTATTATGGTATTTGATCTTTGCTAAATTATACACACCGTACTTCAACTTTATTTTACAGAATAAATTTTACTGTGATAGTTAAACAAGTCAGCTGCTGTATATTTTCTTGAGTTTTTGGTATAGTCCAGTCTGTTTATACTAGTTACTGTAGGACCATGGATCCAGTGGGTGTGCAGTAATGCTTGTTGGCTTTGGGAAGGGAGGCTGCTCTGCACTGCGCTGACCTCCATACATGGGCTATTTTGTGTTCATGCATCCCTTAGTGCGATGTCTGTTTCCTTCTAAAACGAATTTTCAAAAAAAGTTTGCCTAGATTTGGTTTCAGAGTATTATTTAGAAAACACTTTTGATGTGTCTCTATTTATATAGATGTATATTATATATGTATGTTATATATGTACATAATTATATATATTATACATATATATAGAGAGAGAGAGATGTACTAGATTCCAATAAAAGAAGTTCTTTCTTGTATAAATTATTGGGAAGAATAAACAATACTAGCCGGAAGAGCCCCAGAAAAGAACTGAGGAGAAGGAGGGATAACCCTATTGGATATTATAACATTACTAAAAACAATATAAAATCCAGGAATTTAGTATATGATAACAGAAGCATGTGATTGATGGAGAAGACTTAATAGTGTTGAGACACACGTGGTTAACTATACAGAAGAAAACAAAGTTGAATCCATTTCTCACACTGCACAAGGATAAAATCTGAATGGATCAGAGACCCAGCTGTGAAAATGAAGCCTAAGTAACTGCAAGAAGATATGTATCAACTCCTTTATGATCTGAGAGGAGGGAACACTTTCATATAACTGAAAATCCAGAAGCAGTAAGTGGGAAAGTTTGCATCTTTAACTGAAAGAGTTTTGGATGGCCAAAAAACCAAAGTTAAAAAGTAAATAAACTGGCAAAAATATTTGCACTATATTTGCACTATTTTTCTTTAACAAAAGAAGGCATACATTGTTCTAACATGTGAGGAATTTTGAAACTTTGGGAAGAAACTGCAAGAAAACAGGCAAAAAGATATGAACGGATAGTTCGCAGAAAATAAAATGCAAATGGCCCTTAAACACAGGAGGGTGTGCCTACTAAGGGAAGGGCGAATTTAAGCTACCAAGATACCACCATTTCTTACCTAATCAGGTGGGGAAAATTCACGTTACACAATACACTGTTGCCGACACAGTGGGGAATAGGCACTCTGAAAAGTATAAATTCCTGTGGATGGAATTTGTTAATAACTAGCAAAATTAAATATGAGTTTGTTCCTTATCTGGGCAATCTCACTTCAAAGAATCTAAGACACACTGGTAAAAATCTGAGATGGTGTATGTACAGAGACCTTCATTACAGCACATAACCACTAAAGATTGGAGGCCATCTAAATCTCTACTGAGGGATTGATGGAGGAACCTGTGGTACAAACTCCGTACAGTGGAATCCTACACAGCTGTGACAGGAACTGAGGACAATTTCTGTAGACTATATTCTAGAGTAGAGGAAGTGAAGAATGGGATCTGTGGTATGTTAACTATTGTGTAGGAAGGGAGGGGACAAATTAAGAAAAAACAAATAGCATCTGTTTCTTTTGTTTTTAATGCAATAGAAAGTATGTTATACCAAGAACTAATAAATCACTTCCCTTTGTACTGGTGGTAGGGAGCTGGATAGTGAGTGATGGCACCTAGGTCTGTATCTTGTTTTTATACTTTTTACTTTGGGATCCTTTCAGTGTTTCCTATAACTGAAGAAAAAGAAAAAACCCTCTTAAAACTAAGAGTTAATTGTATCAAGCTGGAAGTAACACCACATACAGAATTTCTTCAAGTGACTATAAAACCCAGCATTTTGTCTGCAGTTTCCTAATGAAATATATCCTATGTTTCCTACAGACCAAAGAATCACAAAGAAATCTTAAACTGCATTCAGTATTTTTATTTTTAACAATGATATTGGTGCTACCATTTTGAAACTGCATATTTATAGATGATAGAGCATATATTATGTTAGGGAAATCACAAACCAAGAATCTCAGCACAAAAGAGATATAAGACCTAAATAAAAACCCTGCGATTGTGTATTAAAATTGTAAATACCAGTAAAATACTGTGATTTTTCTTTTTCTGAAAAACACATATCACATAGTTTTTTCCACTGAAAGTTCTTGAAGCAATCACAGCCCAGTGGTGAGGCCCAGCCTAGTACCAAGACTATCCTACTAAAGGGACAGGGAAAAGATAAGATGAGGCTGGACCATCTTGTGTCTGAAAGCAAGGAAGCAATGAGAGTAAGTTCATGTCACAAGGACCCAGGAGCCAACTTAAAGATGGAGCTATTTGAGCATCAGAAAGGATAGTGGAGGGGCGCCTGGGTGGTGGCTCAGTTGGTTAAGCAACTGCCTTCTGCTCAGGGCACGATCCTGGAGTCCCGGGATCAAGTCCAACATTGGGCTCCCAGCTCCACGGGGAGTCTGCTTCTCCCTCTGACCTCACGTCTCATGCTCTTTCTCACTGTCTCTCAAATAAATAAAATCTTAAAAAAAAAAAAGGGATAGTGGATTGAAATACAAAATATATATAATCCACAAAGTCATAATGATAGTTGAAAACTGGGTCACCTTTGGAAGTTACTAGGGCACCAAACCATTATTTTGAAAATGGCTGACCAGGGGTCACCCGGGTGGCTTGGGTGCTTCGGGTTGGTTAAGCATCTGCCTTCAGCTCAGGTCATGATCCCAGGGTTCTGGAATTGAGCCCCAGTCAGGCTCCTTGCTCAGCTGGGAGCCTGCCTCTCCCTCTGCTTGCCACCTTCATTGCTTGAGCCCTCTCTTTCTCTATCAAATAAAATATTAAAAAGAAAAGAAAATGGCTAACTGGAAAAGTAAAAAGCATTTATCCTGACCTCTTTGTGTATCAGGTTAACTTGATAAGGGAAAGTTCTTCACTTGAGAATCATAGCTAAATGCCAGAATAATGATAGGATTAAGAAATTCACTTCTAGTGAAATAATAGATCTAGGTTGCTAAAAGTGTTAGGTGAAAAGTTGATGGAAACCTTTTGTTGAATGACTCAGGTTGATAACCTGCAAACCTAGTGTTACTAAAAAAGGAACAGCTAGAGGTTAATGCCTCCAATGTGTTGGAATATCAAGGACCCAATACCAACTGCGATGAATTATTGGCCAAAACAAACAAAAAACCTGAATGTAAATCAGCCTTCCACATTGATGATCCGTTTGTAAACACATGGGATACTGAACATGTTAAACAGCACACCAAATACAGAAAAGTGAGAAATTCCGTAAGACGAATAACCCAGTTTCTTCAACAAACTGAAGGTGTAAAATAAAGACCGTGGATGGTTGAGACTTAAAGACTGGGGGAGCTTAACTTGTTTGGATCCTGATTTGAGCAAAACCATTTTAGACTTTTTTGGATACAGAAAAATTTAAGATGGATTGGACATCAGGTGATATTAAAGAATTACTAATTTTATTGGGTGAAATAATGGTATCATGAATATGTTTGTTGGTTTTTTAAAAACCCTATCTCTTAGAGATAGACTCTAAAGTATTTGCAGTTGAAATTATGACTGGGATTTACCTGAAAATATTCTAGGAAAAAGAGAGGCAGGAAATAAATGAGCAGAATGTTATGTTGAAGCTGAGGGGCAGATACATGGAGGTTTATGTAGGGGTTTATTATTCTATTTTTATGCACACTTAAGAATTTACATAATAGGGGCTCCTGGGTGGCTCAGTCAGAGCTGAGTCGTTAAGCCTCTGCCTTAGGCTCAGGTCCTGATCCAGGGTCCTGGGATTGAGCCCCTCAGCAGGAAGCCTGCTTCTGCCTCTCCCACTCCCCCTGCTTGTGTTCCTGTTCTTGCTGTGTCTGTCTCTATCAAATAAATAAATCATTAAAAAAAGAATTTATGTAATAGGAATCTAAGGATGGAAGAGAATGGGGAGAGATTGGAGGCTGCCAGTAGAGACATTTTTTTTTTCTTTAAGATTTTATTTATTTATTTGTTAGAGAGAGCGAGCGAGCGAGCACAGGCAGACAGAGGCAGGCAGAGCAGAGGGAGAAGCAGGCTCCCTGCCGAGCAAGGAGCCCGATGTGGGACTCGATCCCAGGACGCTGGGATCATGACCTGAGCCGAAGGCAGCTGCTTAACCAACTGAGCCACCCAGGCGTCCCTAGAGACAACATTTTTGAAGAAAGAGCAGACAAGTGGTAATAGTTGGAGGGGGAACCTGATGAATAACCCAGTAGAGATGCCAGGGAAGATGGTGCTGCAGGAGAGAATGGTTGGGGTGATGTATTAGCAAAGCTAAGGGCAAATAAGAACTCTCATATACTATTTTTTTTTAAAATGTTTAAAAGATTATTTATTTATTTATTTATTTGACAGACAGAGATCACAAGTAGGCAGAGAGGCAGGCAGAGAGAGAATGGAGGAAGCAGGCTCCCCGCGGAGCAGAGAGCCCCATGCGGGTCTCGGTCGGGTCTCGATCCCAGGGATCATGACGTGAGCCGAAGGCAGAGGCTTTAATCCACTGAGCCACCCAGGTGCCCCTCATATACTATTGATAGGACTATAAAAGCTATTACCCTTTGACCAGTAATTTATATGGTAAAATTATAAATGCCACCTGACAGCAATTTTGTTTCCAGTTTTCAAGCTCACAAATACACCAGCACTGATGTGCAAAAACATCTACAAGATTTTCATTGCAACATTGTAATATTAGAAGTCTGGAGCCTAATATATGATTAAATTCCAGGACCTCTGTACACTGGAATATTATGTAGCCTTAAAAATGAGGTGGATCTCAATATTTAGGTGTATCAAATCATCACATTGTATACCTTTTTTCCCCCCTAAAGGTTGTATTTATTTACTTGACAGAAATACAGTGAGAGAGGGAACACAAGCAGGAGGAGTGGGAGAGGGAGAAGCAGGCTTCCTGCTGAGCAGAAAGCCCAACATGGGGATATATCCCAGGACCCTGGGATCATGACCTGAGCTGAAGGCAGACACTTAATAACTGAGCCACCCATGCGCCTCACATTGTATATCTTAAACTTATTTATATGCCAATAATAATAATGAAGCTGAAAAAATATGAGGTAGATCTTTGAGTAAATCTATAAATGACTGGAAAAATTTCAAAATAACTAATGAAATGAAAAAATTCAAAATAACGTGTACATGAGATACACATATATCTCACACATAAATATATTTGCACACAAATATACATATAGAATAGTGTGTCTCTGAAGTCACATAAAGATAGAATTTCTTGCTCATATAAATGAACATTTTCGGGAGGATAAATATGTACATGAGTTTGTTCGTAGTGGTTAGCTTTGAAGTAAGTGTTTTATATGTTCTTGTAAATTTTGGATCCTGTGCATTCATTATGTTTTGGTAAAAATATATAAATAGAAAAAAACAAACCTTAGTTAATACCAGATATGTAAGAAAATAACTAAAGAGGCTCTCTGTGAGGATGTGCAGACCCAGGCTGGGGGAAGAGGGACAGGTGTTCAGAGTTTGGAAGGCTGTAAGCCTCAGTGATTTAATCACCAAAAATTGAGCTATAAAGTCAGAATTGGTCTGTCTGCATTCTAAAATAGAAACACAGTCCCAACATGAAACTGCCCTCTTTATTTGTTTAATTTTGCTTAAACTTGTTACAAGGGGCACCTGAATTAGAATATCTCTATATCTCTATGTCTGTTAAGCTCCACCTTTCTTTCTCTCCCCATCTCCTATGCACCCCCATATCTCTCCTTCTATTTTTATGTTAAATTACAAGGGATTAAATGTATTTGTGTGTTTTCTTGGCTATAGCCTGGCTTTAGGATTACTTAATTAGATCAGTGCCCAGATTTAAAATTGAAAAACATTCTAAGTGAATGAATAAGGAATTTTATTCCACTATATATTTTAATCTTTAAAAACAATTCTGGGGGCACCTGGGTGGTTCAGTTGGTTAAGCATCTGCCTTTGGCTCAGGTCATGATCCTGGGGTCCTGGGATCTAGCCCAGCATTGGGGCTCCCTGCTCAGTGTGTGTGGGGGGGGCTTGCTTCTTTCTCTGCCTGCTGCCCCTCCTCCCCTCCCATTCTCTTTCTCTCGCTCACTCTCTCTCTCTCAAATACATGAATGAAATCTTTAAAAAAAAAATTCTGTATGCTCACTTAAGGCTTAAAAGTTCCCCATGGAGTGCCCATTAATTGAAAATTTAGAATAAACAATGTGTACTTTTTTCTTATTAAAAAGAAAGCATTCATCTTGGCAGAGGGGTCAAGGCTGACAGATGTGAAGGCTTAGAGTTCCAAGTCAGGTTTACCACATCATATGACACTGGACACTTGAGCAGACAGGTATGGCGAGCTAAATGACCGGGCCCATTTTTTCCTTGGTAAGATCAGACATGTTAGTCATAATGACTAGGTGGAGGGATAAATGTCTTGTAAACATTAGTGCTGTGTTTGTCATGTTGATTACAAGATATTTCTTAGTTGTTTTTTTTTTTTTTATTTCTTAGTTTTTATCTGTGAATGGTTTATTGAATGTGAATGGGAATGTACAGCAATGGAAACTGTGAAATGTGGAGACCAGGATGCCAGACACGTGTGACTGGGGTATTTCACCTTCCTGTGCCAAGCAGCTTGCTATCTGTCTGCTGATTTGTGAAAACCCCAGCAGATCTTTAACATGTATCTATTCAAGACTTGAAAAAGCTTCTTCAGGGCACCTGGGTGGCTCAGGCCTTAAACGTCTGCCTTTGGCTCAGGTCATGATCCCAGGGTCCTG
>ML110175.1:3555-36946 GCA_003697995.1 Taxidea taxus jeffersonii | reverse complement strand
CCTTGATTTTAGCCCCACAAGACCCATTTTGGATTATGAACTAAAGAACTATTTAAAAAATCTTCTTTGCTTTTAAGCCACAAAATTGTGATAAATTATTATAGCAGCAATAGGAAACTAACATACAACATTCTGTCAAAATGATATAATTTCTATGACAGTTTCTCAGTGCTTCACTGTTAGGTATCTGCTCTATGAGTCCATACTCAGAAACTTTGTTTTTGTTCCACTGCTTTTTCAATGCAAAAGGGAGAAATTATGGGAAGGAAGGAAGGAAGGAAGGGAGGGAGGGAGGAAGGGAGGATGGATGGAAGGAAAGGAGGGAGGGAAAGAGGGAAAGAAGGAAAGGAGGGAGGGAAAGAGGGAAAGAAGGAAAGAAGGAAGGAAAGGAGGGAGGAAGTGAAGAGCAAACAAGGAAGGAATGAGCCAGATAGAGACAAAACCATAATAAAAAGGTAAAATAAGGGGCACCTGGGTGGCTCAGTGGGTTAGAGCCTCTGCCTTCGGCTCAGGTCATGATCTCAGGGTCCTGGGATCGAGCCCCACATCGGGCTCTCTGCTCCGCAGTGAGCCTGCTTCTTCCTCTCTCCCTCTCTGCCTGCCTCTCTGCCTACTTGGGATCTCTGTCTGTCAAATAAATAAATAAAATCTTTAAAAAAAAAAAAAAAGGTAAAATAAGCTCATGAGACATTTTAAGGGAGAAAAGGCAAACTTCATTGTTACTTATAAGAAGGATGAATTTCTGTAGAAATAGCTATTTCAATGTCAAGTGTAGTTAAGTCTTAAACTGTGTAAATACTCTCCAGCATTGCTTTAAGGAAAGAATGAGAGAAACAAAACACCTGTGTTCTTGATCTTCTGGGGAGAGTGATGTTGGCAAGCATGATTTAGTCATTTCCAAGAAGTAATGGGCCTTCTTCTAGAAAGCAGGTGGGAGCCTTACTTTTGTTTTCCAGAGAAACTCTACCAGTGTTGAATGTCATGGATTGTCATATTTTCATTTTAAGAGAAATAATCCCTCTAAGTCTCAAGGCAGGGAATTGAGACAGATTAAGGAAATACTATCAGAAATAAAACTCTTCCAAAGATCAAAGAGCAATTAATGTCTCCAGGGTGTGTTGCTTCACCAGTGTCTGCACATGACAAGAAGTACTACATCCTCTCCACCAAGAGGCTCCATTCAGAACCCTCTCTTGCCACACAGACAGACCCATTAAAATCCAAGTGAGTAAGCCTATGTACTTCCATTTTCCATCGAAAAATCATGTGTCTGTGCTCCCCTTTGGATTGATTCTGCTTAGTGTCTGATTTTGCTTTCCCTTAAGAGATAAGTCTGTAAAAAAGGAGGTAGGGGCGCCTGGGTGGCTCAGTGGGTTAAAGCCTCTGCCTGCGGCTCAGGTCATGGTCCCAGGGTCCTGGGATAGAGCCCCGCATCGGGCTCTCTGCTCCGAGGGGAGCCTGCTTCCCCCTCTCTCTCTGCCTGCTTCTCTGCCTACTTGTGATCTTTGTCTGTCAAATACATACATAAAAAAAATCTAAAAAAAAAAAAAAAAGAGGTAATTTACAGTAAATAAGTTCCCATAATTTTTTACTCTTTCTGATAAGCAACTTCTTATAGGAAGTAATTGGATACACAAACTGACACACACTAACTGAAGATAAATTATTTTTGAGACCCTAGAAAAGGAATCTGGAGTCACTGAAGACATAGCCTTTCCACCCTGTATACAGATTAAGATAGAGACATGATGATAAAAATGAGGAACATGATCATGGAATTTTGTTTTAGTAGAAAAAGTTTAAGGGGCGCCTAGGTGGCTCATTGGGTTAAGCCTCTGCCTTTGGCTTGGGTCATGATCTCAGGGTCCTGGGATCAAGCCCTGCATCAGGCTCTCTGCTCAGCGGGGAGCCTGCTTCCTCCTCTCTCTCTCTCTGCCTGACTCTCTGCCTACTTGTGATCTCTGTCTGTTAAATAAATAAAAATAAAATCTTTAAAAAAAAAGGTTAGGACAACTCCTTTTCTTTTCTTTCCTTATGCAGAATCACTGTCCCTTCCTACAGAGTTATGTCTTAGAGGGCTATGATTGTTGAAGCAGTTCATCCTTGCACTTTTAACTTGTTCTTTTTTCCTCTAATAGGTAACCACCAGGGTGATAGTAGATACACTGGTTCCCTGTAAGAGGTGCATCTTTGTCACAGAGTGACTCTGTCTTATCTGCATCCCAAGGATGAATTTTCACTGACTTTATATATATATATATACATAATATATATATATTTTTTAATAATTGGAACACTTTCAGTGGGTTTGACTGCCTAAAAATAAAGGTAATGAATGAAATCTTATTCCAATAGTTTTGTGTCTGAATGTACCACTGCTTTTCTATGTCAGTGAGCTACTGCAGTGTAACAAACCAACCTAATTTCAGTAAGCTTAAAACCAAAAACATTTATCATTTGTCATCCAGCTGAATGGTTTTTCTGGCCTGCATTGGGCTCAGGCACACATTTATGGTCAGTGGTCAGTGGAGAGCCAGCAGTTCTGCTTGGCTGAGTTCTCTCCCATGTTACAGCATCAGCTGGGTGCAGACAGGTTTGAAATGACTTCAGCTAACTGGAACCTCTTCCACATGATTTCTCAGTCCACCTCGCTAGGCTGGGTTTGCTCACATGGCAGGGGTAGGGTTCCAAGAGAGAGAGTGGAAGCACATCAGACCGATGAAATCCAGCTTGGACCTGGCACATCCTTATTTTGATGGCATTCTATTGGCTAAAACAAGGCAGAGGAAATCCACTCCACCTCTTAATGGGATGAACTGATGATGTCTTTAAGGAAGGGTTAAAGGACTGGGAATACTTTTACAATTAAATTGACACAGCGCCTTATGTGGAAAGCCAGTTACTGCCCTGTTGCTGTTTTAACAAAGAAATTTTTCCTAAACCAGGACTCTGGCTTTGAAGATTGCATTTCAATGGCTTTAGCAATCCAGATATAAATCTTTGGAAACATGGTTTATCACTTAATTCTTGCTGCTCAGATTTTCCCCCAAACGTAGTGGATCAACTGCCCCCAAACATATAGAATAATCAATAAAAGAAATCTGATATGTAGATTCTAATACTTCAAGTTCATCAGAATATACCTTTGCTTCAGTAGCACCTTTTACTTAAAATAGATTAAAAAAGAAAAACTGGGGCACCTAGGTGGCTCAGTGGATTAAAGCCTCTGCCTTCGGCTCAGGTCATGTTCCCAGGGTCCTGGGATGGAGCCCCATGCCGGGCTCTCTGCTCAGCGAGGAGCCTGCTTCCTCCTCTCTCTCTGCCTGCCTCTCTGCCTACTTGTGATCTCTGTCTGTCAAATAAATAAATAAATAAAATTGTTGAAAAAAAAAGAAAAAAGAAATACTAATAATACCTCTGTCTCTTCCTTTTTTATGAGAGAGAGAGAAAGAGAGATCGTTGGTAGGGGGCGGGGCAGAGGGAGATGGAGAGAGAGAATCTTAAGCAGGCTCAAGGCCCAGAATAGAGCCTGATGCGGGGCTCAAACTCACAATCCTGTGATCATGACCTGAGCCAAAATCAAGAGTTGAACCCTTAACCCACTGAGCTACCCAGACCCCCCAAAACTCTGGTTCTGCAAACTAGCAAAGAAGTTCGTTCCTTGCTTGATTTCATCAATGGGCTTTCTACTAATATTAACTATTACTATTCTTATTATCAGTTCTTTCCTCTGTGGTCTATTCTGGACAGGAAAGTTTCATTACCTCCTGAAGTAACCAAGCTGCTTCAATTAATAAAGCAAGAACGTTTTGCAAGAAGAATCATGGATGATTTTCCACCTTCAGGGCCAAGAGACATGATAGCACCTAGAATAACTCCCCTCTGGAACCCAGCAATTTCTTCATGTTTCAGAATAAAATTGCCATTGTTCCTTTTGAATGAATATGATGTTTCTTGTCAGAGACCTGAGATGTGCACTTTTCCTTTGCTATCTCAGGGTGTCTTTTCCTAATGAGGACAGCAGCCTGGGTCTGTCAGGCTCCAGTTCTGTCTCTAGCCCCCACAGGCTTTCTGTGACTCTCTGTGTAATTTTCAAATGAACAATTTCTAAAGGAGCCAACAAGTCTACATAGCCCTTGCACACTCATTTCTCCAGAAACCTGCCTTTTGTCTCTTAGGAGAAAAAACAACTCCTTTTGGTGAAGCCTCCCATAGGCTGGAGAACAAGGGATTGTTATGTAACAAGATTATAAATCTCACCTAAGGGATATACAGGCAGTTCATAAAGCCATTCTTTGCCTTCTTCTCTTTCTATGTTTTTAAAAAATATACTTTTAGTTACTAAAGTCTCATTTTCAAATATTTATGCAAAAAAAATACTGCAGGAAAAGACTTAGTTTAATTACAATGCATTCTTGTTAATAGCTTGTAAAGGGCCACTGGCTCCTCTGGGCTTTTCTTTAGTGTTGATTAATTATGGATGCGCTAGATGGATTCAGTTAACCAATGGGGATGTTTTTGATAAAAGCTCTTAATCTCACAAAACCTCACTTCTGAATTTCCCTCAAGTGGTCAAGGGCTCTTGCTCTTTTATGAGGCAATAATCCTGCACCGTGGTGGATAAACTATAAAAACAGCAACAATGTATGTTAGACTCTCCTGCTTCTCTCCCTTCCCCCTTCCCTGTCCCAGAATCTTAATTTCTTAAGAGATAAAGCACTGGAATTATTCCAGCCGAAAGCACATACCTTCTTCAGTATAACCTCTACCTTGAATCCTGACTTGCTTTTTTCCTTCCAGGGAAGCCAGGTCTGAGCGACCTCCATTTTTCTTCATTGAGCGACCACCTACCTAGAAATACTCATGGAGTATTTTCTCCACTTGGCCCGAGTCAGTCTTCCAATATTAAGAAATCTCTTCCTCATCGTAATTAGAACTAACTTTTTCTGAGCTCTTACTGTGTGCCAGGGAGAAAAGTTGAGTCGGATCTCAGAGGATGTGACTCCTCAAAGGCTTTGCTTTAGGGGGAGATTTGAAAAATCTGTTTCCCGTCAAAGAAACCTCTCCCTCACAGCTGCCTTATACCTGCCACACAGTCCTTTCAGTGTCTTTGGGAAAAGCTCTTTCTTGCGCTTTTTGCTATATTGCCAGATGTACAAGTTTTGCTGTCTGCCGTTCTTCGAGGGGTGTTGGGCGTGATGGAACATCAGCTCTTCAGACTTTCTCTATTAATTCCCTCCACACCCCTTAGTCCAGACCTTCCCTGGGCATTGCCAGGCTGGCTGGCTGGTTGCCTTCTTTATGACAGCTCCTTCTCAGACATGCTAGGCTACAACTCTCTACAACTGACTTTGCCAATATTAGCTCATCGCCTTCCTTTCAAGCAGAATTTTGTTTAACTTTCTTCCTCTCTTGATGCCTCCATCCACCACCAAGCCAACACACACTTTTTGCCACTGTGCATTTGTACCTTTTTATGCTGTTCTCTGAAATTCTAAAAGGGTCTCAAGAAAGAGGGGGATGGGGTGTCCAATGTAGTGAATAAATATAAGGTGCATGACACCCACTTGCATTTTAATTGCAGATAAGCATTAACAAAAATGTAAGTAGTTCCCATGAGGTATTAGGGATATACTTATATTGGAAAAGTTTTTGTCTATCTGAATTTAAAATGCAATTTGTGTGTAAGAACATTCAAATGGAGTACGTATGTCTGAAAGAGCCATTTTAAACTGGATTCAGGGGGGCCAGAAAGCAAGTGGGTCCTAGGCATGTCTTCTTTCTCAAATTCCTGGCACTGTTGCTGAACTCAGCTGAAAGCCAAGGCACCTGTCACATGTTAGAACTAGCAGAAATGGATCCTCTGCTTAGCACTAGCCCCAGAAACCAATCATGTATAGATCAGTGTAACTATTTACATAACAGTACCAACAGTTTCCTTCAAAACAACTTATGGAAATTTCCCCTGGTCTATTTATATAAACTTAACCCCCACCCCAAAACAAAAAACAAACAAACAAACAACAACAATAATAGCAACAACAAAATATTTCTCTGGAACACACTTTGGATTTCCTTCAACTCTGGGTCTCCCGGATTGCAATCAGTAAGATTCCAAATAAACATACACATTTTATCCTGCAGCCTGAAGTTTTGTCTTTCATGGGTCAACACTGAACATCATACAGTTTATTGGGCCACCTTAAGAGGAGTGTCACACTTACTTGCATCTTCAGGTTGCTATCTTTTAAGTAGAAACTTCTCCTAGGTTTATGATGTTTCCTTTCCTTTCTCTGGCAATCCTGACTAGCAAGACTATACATATGTGGAAGTGGGCTTAAGGTAATTTTCAACTTCATAATCTTTTCATTTCGGTGGTAGTTCTTCAGCTAGATTCCTTATCCCCTTATTCAAATAAAATATAGCATTTGGTTTCTTAAGGAATCTCCATACTGTTTTCCATGGATGGGACTGGAGGAGATTATGCTGAGTGAAATAAGTCAAGAGAGAGAGTCAATGAGAGAGAGGCAATTATCATATGGTTTCACTTACTTGTGGAGCCTAAGGAATAGCACAGAGGACATTGGGTGAAGGAGAGGAGAAGGGAGTTGGGGGAAATCGAAGGAGGAGATGAACCATGAAAGACTGTGGACTCTGAGAAACAAACTGAAAGTTTTGGAAGGGAGAGGGGTGGGGGGTTGGGTGATCTTGGTGGTGGGTATTAAGGGGGGCACGTATTGCATGGAGCACTGGATGTGGTGCACAAACAATGAATCTTGGAACACTGAAAAAAATTAAATTAAAAAAATATGTAGCATTTGGTTATCTTGAATGACCTTTCTTCAGCCTTTTCCTGAGATGGCAACCGCCTCAAGGTTAAAATTCACGAGTTTATAGAACAATGTTTATTAATGCTTATACAGAATGCTTTTTGAAGTTCAAGCTCAGGAAAAACAATACTTACATACATAGTTCAGGCAGTTGTGCCAGAAGGGCAAAACAGGGTTTTGCCTTTTTCACTTATTTAACTACTCTGGATCACCTTCATTTAGCCCATGCATGCATGCTCCTTTACTAGAATATGTAGAAAAAAAGCATGTTTATAGAGTTATGTATGCACACGGTATGGCTTTATGGTCATGAAATAGAGTGGACTTAATTGACAACTAACTATGCTATTCAATTACTGTCAGAAAAAAATAAAAAGCAATCAAGTATTCTAGAAATTTTCAGTAGATGCTCCACATCATTTATCCAATTTATATACCTAACTGCTTTGAGCAACTAATTAATGCTTTCATTTCTTTTTGAATTAATTGTGCAAACCTTTTAATTAGGAACGACACCTTAAAGTTACATTGCTTAACTTTGCTTTAACAGGTTCTGGTTGTTAATAAGTTAATAAGTTAATAAGTTGTGTGTGTGTGTGTGTATGTGTGTGTGTGCATGTGTGTGTGTGTTTAAAATGATTGTTTGGTTACATTCACTTTACAATTTTTCTCAATCAAGTTATTGCCACAAGCACTATGGTGCTGAAAGGTGGGGGGGGGGTCTTGATTGGTCAATGTTTTTTTGTTTGTTTGTTTGTTTTTGTTTTTGTTTTTGAAAGGAGAGCCAGAATTAATTATAGGTGACATCTCATACCTTATGCACAAGTTCTTCCTGGGATCTCTCCTTGTGGAAGCAGGTAAATTCTGTCTAAGCATCTGTCTGCTTCAGGTTCTTCATTGCTCAGAATATTTTTGTATGGGATAGCTGAATCCCAGGTTCTCATAGGAGAATAGGCCTAAAACTTGTCATTATTATTTTTTAAGTAGGTTCCAAGCCTAGTGTGGAGCCCAATGCGGGGCTTGAACTCATGGCCCTGAGATCAAGACCTGAACTGAAATCAAGAGTCTCGAAGTTAAAAGACTAAGCCACCCAGGCACTCCCAACTTGTCATTATCTAAAACTCAGGCAAGAAAAAGCACAGATACCAGGTGGATTTGCCATCCATCTTTTCCTTTGTGCTCAAAACTCAATCTACAGATACAATTGGCATCCTTATCCCATCAAAAAAGAAATTTACTTTTTTTTTTAATTTAAGCTTTATTTAAACATATAATGTAACCCCACCACCCTCTCCCAACCCCTCTCCCCCCCACCCCCCTCAGTTTGTTTTATGACATTAAGAGTCTCTTTTGGTTTGTCTCCCTCCCAATCCCATCTTGTTTCATTTTTACTTTTCCTACCACCTTAACTCCCACCCCCATTGCATCTCCACTTCCTCATATCAGGGAGATCATGTGATAGTTGTCTTTCTCCAGTTATTCCTCATGCGAGTAATTCCCAAAGAAATAGACTTATGGAAATCATGGTTGTATTTACTGCCAGGATATTGTTGAGGATATTGTGCACTCTATTACCACTGTTCTTTTTTTGCAAAGACCCAGAGATTTCTTTTGAATCCTAATACTAAGTTAAACTATGTTTGTCCTGGGAAATCTATTTCTTCCTATTTTTTGAAGACTATGACTCTTATGACATGTGTATGTCTCTTTATGTTTGCTGGAAAACAAAGAGCAAAATCTGAAAATTTTGAGCAAAATTTACCTCAGAATTAAAAATATTTTCACCTTCAAGTTGAGTATCTCAGATATACTTTTTTTTGTACTAATCTCATCCCAGATTTCATCTTATGTTCATTTTCTTTTTCTTCTGATTTCCTCTCCTATTTTCCCTTAAAGATTTTATTTTTTAGAATAGTTTTATGTTCACAACAAAATTAAGAGTAAGGAACAGAGATTTTGCATGTATCCTCTGCGCAACACAGGCATATCCTCTCCTCTTATCAACATCCTCCATGGAGTGTACATTTGTTACAATTGATGAACCTTCATTATGGTTCATTCCTGGTGTTGTACATTTGGTGGGTTTAGACAAATGTATAATGGCATGTATCCATCATTACAGTATGATATGGAGTCATTCTACTGCTCTAAAATTTCCCTGTGGTCCATCTATTCATCCCTCCCCAACCACTGACTTTTTAACGCTCCCTGGTTTTGCCTTTTCCAGAATGTCATAGAGTGGGAATCATGCAGCCATTTCAAGTTGGTTTCTTTCATTTAGTAGCATGCATTTAAGTTTCCGCTGTGTCTTTACATGGCTTGATAGTTCATTTATTTTTAATCACTGAATAACATTTCATTGTATGGACCAAGGTTTATTCACCCATTCACCTACTGAAGGACATCTTGTTTGCTTGTGATTTTTGAAAGCGTGACTGAAACTGCTATGAGCACTGTAAGTAGGCTTTTGTGTGGATGTAAGTTTTTAACTTCTTTGGGTAAATATCAGAGAGTGTGTTTGCTGGATGGAATGATAAGATTATATTTAGTTTTGTAAGGAATCGCCAAACTGTCTTCCAAAGTGGCTGGATTCCATTTCCACCAGCCATGAACCAGAATTCCTTTTCCACATCCTCACAGGAATTTGTGTTCATTCTCAACTATTTTTAATATACTTCATTTTTAAAAATTTATTTTTTATAGATTTTATTTTTTAAGTAATCTCTACATCCAACATAGGGTTCAAATTTACAACCTAAGATTAAGAGTCACAGGCTCTACTGACAGGCAGAACTCTACCCCACCTTTCATTGTTTTTAGACTTTGAGATATATATGTAAGATGTTACAATAAAAATAAGACTTTAAAAATATAGGCATTTAAAAGAAATTAGATCCAGTAAAATAAGAATTTTAAATTTGAAAATATCAATAGCAGAAAAACTTTCAACATGTTTGTTGTGTATCTCTCTTTACATATGTACATGCTTAAATCATACCTGTTTTGTACATATTTATCCTGTACATATTTTTATAAATTCTTTAATTTAAAAATAAGTTACAGGGGCACCTGGGTGGCTCAGTGGGTTAAAGCCGCTGCCTTCGGCTCAGGTCATGATCCCAGGGTCGTGGGATCGAGCCCCACATCGGGCTCTCTGCTCTGCGGACAGCCTGCTTCCTCCTCTCTCTCTGCCTCTCTGCCTACTTGTGATTTCTGTCTATCAAATAAATAAATAAAATCTTTAAAAAAAAATAAAATAAAAATAAGTTACATTTCCTAAATATGACTACATAGTATTGTATATAATGAATGTGTTCTAATTTATTTCAATATTCTTTTATAATGTTGGACATTTGGATAGTTCCCAGATTTTTGTTGTTAAAAATAATTGTGTCATATTCTTTTTCTAATGAGCCTTGGTCCACTTTATCCATAAATATGCCCTTATCTCAATGGTCTTAATTGTGACTGTGTACCAAAATTATTCTGTCTAATAAACTCTTTTTATCTTTTGAGACAAATTTCGTCTATTCTAGAGATAATTTTTTGGAAGCCTAAATCCCTAACCTAAAGAGAATTATGTTTTCCAATATGTTCCCATAGACTTTTTACATATCCTTGAGAAATGCTAAATTGTTTTTTAATATACCTTTTTCAATAACCATGTATTTTGCTAAAAATGACATTTAACCTGTAATGTGCATCGAAACACTATCTTTGTGGAGTTGAGAAATACACTCTAAATTTTGCCTCCTCTAAGGATGTGGGAAACCCCAAGAGAACAGCACTGTCCACCTGAAAATGAGCAAAGTCTGGATGATCTACTAAGCCATAACTGAGTTTTTGTTTGTTTTGTTTTGCGCTTATCAGAGAGATGATGTGTCATGGCAATGAAATATATTAAACTCCGAAGGGCAATAAGCCATTCCAGGGGGTTATTGTTACATGATTTGCTTTACCTCAAAAGCTTGAGAAGAAGAGGTGGCCATTATAAAATCTAATGAGAAAAAATCAGCTAAAATTTTAATAAATTCCTAAGAGCCAACTGTAGGCTAGTGTTTACTTTTAGAATGTTTAGATGTCCCAGGCACAACAGAAGTTTGTATCCACTTTCAAGTTCTTTTAAAGGGCTTGCACCAGGTACTCAGAATTGGAACAAGGATTTCCCCCAATGGCACATGCCTGCAAGAAGTGATTAGTGACCACTGGAGGCAGGTATGGAAATAGCTCACTTCTTCAGATCCTTCTCTCAAGGATAGGGCATCACACACTTTCCAAAACTCAGATGAAAGATTCATTGCTTCCATGCAAAGGCTAGAATTAAAAACCTCTAGAAGACAGGAAACTCACAGAACCTGGACCCTACAGGAATATAAACAGAGTTCTGTTTCCTCTGGAGAGTGATGGGAAGTGTCTCTTGTCCAAAGTCTACCATAGAATTAAGGAAGAGTTTGACTGGCATGGGGAGGAGAGGTAAAAATGAGAAAAACCTATACCTAAGGCCCAGATACAGAAATTAGACCGGAAAAATCAAGAATTTCCCCGTTTCCATTCTAGGGCTAGTATCAGATAGCAAGTAACAGGGGCAAAACCTTGGATAGTCCCTGTGTGATGCATTCAGGGACCGCTCCAACTTAAAGGAGAATAGAAACACCAAGAAAAGCCCTCTGGCATAGCCAATGGTAAAATATCTCACATGACAAAAAGACTACAAAGTATGTGGTGCACTGAAGACAAAAGCAGCAATGACAATGCACAAATCCTGCTCAACCTCTGAACACACTGACTCACACTTCCCTCCCCATCTTCACATACACATACAACAGCCTTCCCAAAAGAATACCATCCTTCAAGTATAAATACTATTTCCTTCAGTGTCCACTGATACTCTACACACAATATATGGCACTCAATAAAATATTAGACCACACAAAAGCAAGATAAAAATCAGACTCAGAGGGACGCCTGGGTGGCTCAGTTGGTTAAGCAGCTGCCTTCGGCTCAGGTCATGATCCCAGCGTCCTGGGATCGAGTCCCACATCGGGCTCCTTGCCGAGCCCTCTGCCTCTGCCTGCCACTCTGTCTGCCTGTGCTCGTTTGCTCTCTCTCCCTCTCTCTCTGACAAATAAATAAATAAAATCTTTTAAAAAAAATAAAAAAAAAACAGACTCAGAGATGATAGAACTGTCAGGAACTTTATAATTGAGATATTACAGAATCTAATAGAAAGGGTGGATCAACACTTGGAAAATTTTACAGTAGAGATGAGAGTCACAGGAAAATTCTAGAAATAAACTACAGGGTATCTAAGGTGAAGAATTTCTTTGATTGGCTCTTCAGCTGACTGGAACTGGTAAATCAATAAGTGAATCTGAAGAACAGGTCAACAGAAATTAACTAAACTAAAACACATGGACAAAAAAAATCACTAAAACAACAACAACAAGGGGCACCAGGGTGTTTCAGTCAGTTAAGTATCGGACTCTGGATTTCCACTAAGGTCATGATCTCAGGGTCCTAAGGGCCCTAAGTTGACTTGGGATTCTCTTTCTTTTTCTCTCTCTGCCTCTCTCCCTGCTTGCACTCACCCTTTCTCTCAAAGGAAACACACACACACACAGCAGAACAAAACAAAACAAACAAACAAACAAACAAAAACAATACAAGGCAGAACAAAGCATCCAAAAACTGTGAGGCGATATCAAATGGTTTGATGTATGCAAATCTGGAGTCCTAGAATGAGAAGACAGAGAGAATAGGACCAAAAGAGTGCAGACATGATGGACAAGTGTTTTCCCAAATTAAAGAAAACCCACAAGCCACAGATTTATGAATTGTAAAGAAAACTCAGCAGGATAAAATATTAAGGAAACCAGACTTGGGTATATTATACCTAAGCTGCTGAAACCCAATGATATCTTGCGGGCATCAGGGGAAAAGACACATTACATATGGAGAAACAAAGATATGAATTTACCCAGGCTTCTTTTTGGAAACCCTGTGAGTTAGTTTCCTAGGTCTACTTCAATTACCACCAGCTGAGTGGCTTAAAACATGTATTCTCTTGCAGTTCTGGAGGTTAGAAGTCTGAAATCAAGCTGACAGCCAGGAGGGGCTCTGACCTTGGAAAGCTATACAGAAAAATGCTGCTTCTGGCTTCTGGTGGTTGCTGCAATCTTTGGCATTTCTTGGCTTGTGGCTCCATGTCTTCAATTTCTGCAGCTGTATTCATGTGACCATCTTCTTCCTGAATGCTTAATGTGTGGGACTTATTGTATGTAATTTTAATGTCCTCAGAAGATGTAGAGGTACATATAGGTTTAAGGACTACTGTGTTAGGCCATGGCCCCATAAGGAAGTAAGGCCCTAATGTGGTATTGCTGAAGTCTGGCATTATACTTACTGGTTATTTATGAATGAATCAATGACAGAAGGGAAGACTTTTAGAAAAAATTTCACCCTCCCACTGTCATTTTAAATACAAATAATTGAAACCAATGTGCCCCAGCTTTTAGAATACTTATATTCTGGTTTTGTTTTGTTATTATTTCATGGACTCATATTCTGAGTTCTAAATTTTCAGTTCTGGTGAATACCCTATCCATTTTAATGTACTGTTTGAAAAACAGTGTGTGTGTGTGTGTGTGTGTGTGTGTGTGTGTGTAAGTGTGTGCATGGCTATCAGTTGCATTTATGTTAAAGATGAACTGCAGATACATAAAGAATGTATTGGTGAATTGATCCCTATTTCTGGGCTTATGAGCAGCTAGTGTGATATATGAAAAATTACCATAATGAAGATTTTTTTCTTTTCTAGGGGCCTGGTAGCTGTGTGCGATGTCATGGCCCAAGGTGAGGGTGTCTTCATTTTAATCCCTTCTTTTGTCCCAGAGGCAATTTTTGCTTTAGTTACCCCAACTGACATTGGAATAGATTCAGTGATGTTTTATTCATGAAAGTAGATCTTGTGAATATAGCTCCCAATACACCAGAGAGACAAAAATATCACTACAACTGCACCTAAACTAATCTGTAGTTGTGTAACAAATTGACACATAAATTAAATGTTCACTGCTAAGGTCTGCTTAACTCTATAATCATACTCCAGTTTGGAAATCTGCTAGAGTAATTAGTTTGGCTCAGATTTGCTTGTCAAAGATCACTGGAAATAAGAAGACATCAGGACTTCAAATCTTAAAAAATATCCATCACACCTAGGGAAGCTTTTAAGGCTAAACCAACAACTCTGTGTCCATCCTCTTTTTTTTTTTTTTTTTTTTTTTTTTACATTTTAATAAGATTTAATGAATGGCCAGTTACTTGATTTGTTTTCTTGAGACTTGAATTATCCCACTGTGGACGTGTGTCTATCACCTCACATTTTTTACATTCTTTATTGAAAAGTCATCATTAGGCTGAAAAACCTTCTGTTTTTCATGATTGATCTTTTAGGTGGTAGGGGAGTCCTTGCTGAAACAGCGATTGGAAAAATCACACCCTTTCATCTTTGGTTTCATCTTCTAAAAAAAAGAAGAATTGAGCTATTTTACCAGCTGTTGTGAACTGTTCAAATTTCCTCTGGGGAGAAAAACCAGTTGCTTTCAAAGCTCTAAGGAGTATTCAAAATGCTCCCGGGCTCAAGAAAGTAAATAAAAGGCAATGCAGACTTTTCAAAGACTGCTTTGGGTGCCTACAATAAAGTTTTAGCCACTGTGAGAATAATTGAAACAAAAGCCTGTGGAAAATGTAGCCAAAATCAGGAAGACCATCTTTTTGTTACCTTAAGTGTAGTGATACTGTTCATGGTCCTGATGAGGTAAAAGAAGACATGTGTGATCTCCTTCCAGAATTTCTGAACTCTCAAGTTAAAAATAGGATTTACTAATTCTTGCACTAGTCTCTAATTAATGGACTCTATCTTAGAGTTGCTCTTTACTCTCTGTTTACAGGTTCTTATTTTGACAAATTCCTACATTGTCTTCTGAATTCTGCACTTGCCGTTCCAAATCTATCCCGACTGCTCACATAAAAAATTAAAAAGTCAAAAAAAAAAGGTTATGGTAGAGATTGTTTTCATGACAACATTCTGTGGTACACAGCCCTCAAGATGGCCTCCAATTATCCACTTCTTCCGGGAGTCACACCCTTTTGTAGAGTTTTCTTATACTGACTTGGGTTTGCTCTGTGTGATCAGTAGTATATAACAAAAATGATGGTATGTCTCCTATCAGATTAGACTTTAAAAGATTATTGTTTCCCTTTTGTGTGAGATCTCTTGGTAGCTCTGTCACTTTCTGTCTCTGTCTCTGCGTCTCTGTCCCTTCTGTCTCTGTCTCTCTCTCTCTGCTTCTTCTGGGGGAAGCCAGGTACCAAGTGGTGATGACACTGAGGCAGTTTACAGAGAAGCCCATGTATCAAGTTACTGAGATTTCCAATCACCATGAAAATAAAGGAGCCATTACTGGAAAATAAAGGTAACATGTTAATAATATGGTTTATGTGAGAAAAAGGAAAGGAGTTCCAATCATCACACCCATACTAAAAAAAAAAAAAAAAAAAAAAAAAAAAAAGACCTAGCCATAGAGCAAAGAATGGAGGAATGAATGCATCTTTCCAGATTAGGGATTAACAATAAAATGATTATAGTAAATATGCATTCATTTATGCTACTGTTTTTTTTTTTTTTAAGATTTTATTTATTTGACAGAGAGACAGATCACAAGTAGGCAGAGAGGCAGGCAGAGAGAGGAAGGGAAGCAGGTTCCCTGTCGAGCAGAGAGCCCGATATAGGGCTCGATCCCAGGACCCTGGGATCATGAACTGAGCCTAAGGCAGAGGCCCCTAACCCACTGAGCCACCCAGACGCCCCTATGCTACTGTTTTAATCCAGTAGTTTAAATCAGCAACAAACTATTAGTTCCTTTCATATCAAATAGGATGTACAAAAGTTAAAATATTTATTAGCATGTTAAGTCTATTCAATAATATTAACATATCTAAAGAAAAAAAGATATGAACAAAGGATTCTCATTCACATAGTTACTTTGAAATAAGGACAGAAATACTGAACTCTGTAAGGGAGCATTTACCCTAAATCAGGGCAACAGAAATCTTAATTTATGCATTTTGAGTATTGCCGTTGTCAAGATTTTCCTTCTCCTGAAGACTCTTACTCTGTAGTTTTTAAACTTTTTCATGATTATTTTAGTTGAGGACCTTTGGTTGATTTATCTAATTTCTTTTCCTTTTGTTATATCTTAAAAAACAGATTTTTAGTTTGACTTTTATTTGACTTGCTTCCTAACCTATTTATCAAGGTAGATTGTAGCTAAATAGATGACGAAGACAGTTTCACTGTGTCGTACGAATTATCCGACACTCTGTCTTTCTAATGTCTAGCTCAGTTCCAGTATGTGCTGGTATGTTACTGAGTGTTGGTTTCATTGGTTCTCATAACCTAAAGAACCCAAATCCTGCAACTTTTCGACATATCTTACCTAATTTTATTTCTCAACAAATTCAGCACTGGTTTTCTCAGTAACACCTACATGGCAAACGTCCACAGGGTGGATGTCTTTTATGGTGACGATCATAGTGCCTTCCAATAGATAATTATCCATGTGCACGTTTTATCTCTCCTACTGTTTTGTAAAGTGCTCAAGGACAGAGATTAATGTCTTCTACATCATTTTTGTGCCTCATGAACCCGTTAGAGTGTCTGGCACATAGCATGTTGCATATTAAATGTGTATAAGTTAAACGAAATTGATGAATTTCTCACTCTTCGGCATCTAGTACTTAACGAGATGTCCTACACTTGAGCATAAATGAACAGTCACAGCTTAACTACTAAAAGCAAACTTCAGAGAAATTTCTCTTTTGCATACTCTAAAGTGTATTCTTCCTCTCTTCCCTGGGTGTTATCCTGTTAAAATGAAACATTTTTCCCTTTGGGCCCATGGACCAGCAAAGCAGCATACTTAATTGTAAGACAGTGATGACTGCCCTTGAAACTTCTTGGCCCTGAAGGTTTCTCATTTCTCTGCAGAAAAACATGTGAGATTCTGATAGAAGAGAGAGCAAATGCAAGAAAGAGGTAGAATGACCTTAAGGTCTGTCTTTTATCTGCCAATCAGTCATTCTTATTCTTATTAGGGAAATAACTTGTTGGCCAAGATTTATTTACTTAAACTTGGTATAAAATTATAGTTGTCATTAACACACAAGTAGGGGTATACATTAGCATTAGAATGTGGTATTCATTCAAAGAGCTTTGCAGGGTATATCAGCTAATTCAGATGCAAAAATCCCCTCTGTGTTCCATTCTTCCATTCTGTCATTTGATGGTCTGAGGCATGCCACAAGGAGAAAATTACCCTAACCTTTACACCAGTTTCCTCTGAGAACAATATATCAGATGATTTCCCTTAAATTCAAGGGCTTAAATCTACTTTTACATCTTTTCTCTTATTGAATGTAATGTCCTCTTCATTCTCTTTCTCCACTATCATTTTACACATTTCAACATTTTCCCCCCATTCTTGTTTATCAATTTTAAAGCATATCCTTTTCTAGAAAGAGTAAATTGGTTTTGTTTCTTTTTGGTTCAACTACTGATTTAATGTATTTTGAATATTCCTCCTTACTGCTTCATTTTTCTCTATAGCCAAACTGAGCATCTCAGACTGTATCTGTTTTTGTTTTTGCTTTTGAAACCAATTTTATGCTTTATCTTTCTTCACTCAGTACCTCCTATTTCAATTACAGATGAAATTTGAATGACTCTCCTGACCACAAGCTCTGTAAGTAATCTTGATTTTAGTCACCACCAGGGAGTTCACAGAATGAATGGGAAGTGAGGTCTGAAGAAAAGGCAGAGAAACAGACCAAGAACCAGAGTGTTAGAAACCCCTCATCTCTTTAGAGCCCTGTAGAGCCCTGCCTCTTGTAGAAATAAACTTGATCAAATGATTCCCAGTTTGTGTGGTACTCCTCTCTATATCCAGAGTCCTAGGAGAGACCATCTGACTATACTTAGTTCACATGCACATTCCTTGGCCGCACTGGGGTACTTTGGGGAAGCCCTAGGCAGAAAGAATAGCTTAAACATTTTATAGTCAGGACCTCAAGATTTAGAGACCTGCCCAGACTATACACAATGTGGGAGAGCTAATACCCACTCCAGGCGTCATTCCTCCCAGCTCTGCAGGCTCTCTTTATTACTATGCTATATAAACTTTTCTGAGCTAACAGGCTAGTGAATGCAATGAACTATATATCAAATGACTGCACTTACAATGAATCCCACTAAAAGAAACAATGGACATTGTGAAATACTTCTTCTTCAGGACTTTGGTAGTTGTTTCACTAGGTTAGAATCCTGAAGTTGGCCATGTCTCAACTCCTGTGATTGGCATTGATGGAGTAGAAGTCCAGCCAAGGGGAGGAGAAGAAAATTGGGACTAGTTACCTACTTTATGTTCAAAATCAAGAAACATAAATTAATGGGAATTTTCAAATCATACTTTATTTTCCTAACTGGCTAGAAAGTTTCATTTTCTTCTATTTTATGCAGTTTGTTTTTCATAACAGCTTTCTGATCTCAGTGACCTCCCTTTCTCTGCAGTCACTTTGCACAAAGCCTATTCTGGTTCCCACAGGAGCTTTTGCAGTAGTGGCATTTGCAGTAGGTGGTGACGGCATTTCTAAAAATTTCTGTCTCTGCTGGAAAATAAGACATATGCATTGACATTTCCAATCTGAGCACAATAGCTCTTCATTAATCCCGTATTGCAAATGCCATTTCTGGATTTTGTTGTCTTGGATTTTCCCTGTTTCATTCACTTTGGCAACTCTTTTAGGAACCATCTTCCCTATTTTTGGTATGTTGATGCTGGTAGCTTTCCACAGACCCATTTTTTAATGATTATATACTATTTAGTTCACTTGCATAAAAATGAGTTATTATGCAGTGGATCTGCTGGAATACCATAAGCATGTGTTTTAAGGTCTAAATTTTTATTTTTTAATACTTTTAGTAGAAGCATTTGAATACAACGATGGTGATTCTAATCCAAAACATAAATATTCCTGGGAAATGCACATATATTTTGAACTAAAGATCAAAATTAAATAAGTAGTCCCTTTATTCAAACAAATGATAAGATATAAGTGCTGAAACAGAAAGATATGTTATGAATTGACTGCTTTTGCTTCCTTACCTGAATGTTAATAAGCCATCCTGTTTGCAATTGGTGACCATAATCTCCAAGTGCAGATGGCAGGTGCTGGGTATTGGCATGTTGAATTTTGAGATTCTGGAGGAAATTTTTCTGTTTCTAAATATTTCTGTACTCATTCTCTCTGGGGTCCAAGATCTGTGAGATTCTGACTCCTAGCTCAAGTAGTATGGACTACAGAATCACCCTCTACTGATTTGTTAGAAGCCAGATTCCTGAATCTACTCAGAACATAATGAATCATAATATTTGGGTCTTACTTTCCACATTAAAAAACAAACAAACAACAAACAAAAAAAACTTAGGTGAATTTTATGTTCACTGCAGTTTGAGAACTATTTGTAAATAGTTCTCCTTTCCCCATAGCTGAAATCATTTAATTTCCAAATTCAGGTACTTTCCTCTTCTTGTCTCTAGAACATAATCTGAAAGTAACTTTAAAGATAGTCAATGTACAATGGGGAAAGAATAGGCTCATCAATAAATGGTACTGGAAAAATTGGATATACACATGTAAAAAAAATGGAACTGGATGCTGATCTTGTACCGCTCACAGAAATTAAGTTAAAATGGATTAAAGGTTTAAATGTGAGGCTTGAAACCATAAATCTTCTAAAAGAAAACATAGAGGAATAACTCCTTGACATTGATCTTGGCAAGGATTTTTTTTTTTTTGATATGACATCAAAAGCACAAGCAACGAATGCAAAAATAAACAAGTGGGACTACATTAAACTAAAAAGCTTGTACATAGCAAAAGAAACAATCAATAAAATGGAAAGTTAACCTGTGGAATGGGAGGAAATATTTGCAAACCACACATTTGATAAAGGTTAATATCCAAATTACATTTAAAAAACTCATACAACTTAATGGCAAAGAAGTAATAAAATTTAAAAATAGGCAAAATATGGGGCACCTGGGTGGCTCAGTCATTAAGTGTCTGGGCTGGGGTCATAATCCTAGGGTCCCAGGATTTGAGTCCTGCATAGGGCTTCCTGCTTGGCAGGAATCCTGCTTCTCCCTCTCCCACTCCCTCTGCTTGTGTTTTCTCTCTTGCTGTGTGTGTGTGTCTCTCTCTCTCTCTGTGAAATAAATAATTTTTAAAAATCTTTAAAAAAATAAAAATAAGTAAAATTTTTGAGTAGACATTTTTCCAAAGAAGACATACAACTGATTAATAGATATACAAAAAGTTCCTCAACATAGCCAATTGTCAAGGAAATGCATATAAAAACCACAGTGAGACATCACCCTTATAAAAAAGACAAGAATAATTAGCTATTGGCCACAATGTGAAGAAAGAGTACCCTTCTGCACTGTTGGTGAAAATATAAATTGGTATAGCCATTATGAAAAACAGTACGGATAGTTCTCAAAAATTAAAAATAGAACAACTATATGATCTAGCAACCCACTTCTGGAGTGAAGTGGTTGCTGGAGTGAAGAGATATCTTCACTCCCATGTTCATTACAACAATATTCTCAATAGCCACGATATGGAAACAACCTAAATGTCCATCAGTGGATGAATGGGTAATGATAATGTGGTATAAAATATATAATAGAATAAGTTCCAGCCACAATAAAGAAGGAAAACCTGCTATTTGCAGAAACATGGATGAACCTAAAGGTTATTATGGTAAATGAAATAAGCCAGACAGAAAAAACAAGTACTGTATGGCATCACACAATAGAGTCTACCGAAAAAAAAAATGCTGGTTTAATAGGAACAGAACATCAGGTGGCTGCTAGGGGAGAAGGGGTGGGGGAAATGGAAAGATTTGGATTAAAAGGTACAAATTTTCAATTGTAAGGTAAATACATTCTGAAGAACTAGCGTATACCTTAATGTTTATAGTTAATAATATGCCATTGTGTACTTGAAATTCGCTGATATAGTTCTTAAGTTAAAGGTTCTTAAGAAAGAAAGAAATAGAAAGAAAGAGAGAGAGAAAGAAAGAAAAGAAGAAAGAGGAAAGAAATGAAATGAAAAGGGAAAAGAAAAGAAAAAAGAGAAGAAAAGAGTTAACTCCCTGAGATGATGGGTGTGTTAATTAAATTAATTGTGGTGATTCTTCCACAGTGTATATGCATATCAAATCATCATATTGTACATGTTAAATGGATACAAATTTGTCAATTATTCCTCAGCAGAATGAAAAAAAAAGAAGTGTGCCTGGGTGGCTCAGTTAGTTAAGTCTCTGCCTTCTGCTCAGGTACTAAGCAGAGGGTCCTGGGATCCAGTTCTCCCATAGGACTTCACTTCTTCTTTTGCCCCTTCTCCAACTTGTGCTCACTTTCTCTCCCTCTCTCTTTTTTGCAAAAATAAATTAATCCTTTAAAATTAAAAAAAAATGAAATGAAAAAGAGAGATGTGGAATAGAAAACAACAACAACAACAGTCAACACATCAATAGTCTAGGATTCAGCATTAAGTCATTCATGTTGTTCCTTTCTTGTCTTCTAGCCCTCCTAGCCTAGCAACCTTGCTTCCAGAAGGCTGGGACTGGGAACCATTCAATTCCTAGGACTGCATTCTGCTTTGAGACCTGGCTCATAGGCATCTTTCCAATTTTCTTTCTCCAGACACATTTAGGTTTCCTTTACTGGGATGAGATCCTCCAAGCCATGGCAAAGGTGTGGTATTTTGTAAGAAGCATGCTCCAGTCTCTCAGGCTGAGCTCCTCCTTTGGGCACCAATCTGTTCAGGCCACTAAATCATCTTTGTCCATGTGACATTGCTTGGTCAGCTGGTGTCTAAGGGCAGTCTTACTCATTAGAAACATGGAACTCAAGGGCAGGGGTCTTCTTGTAGGAATTCTTGCATTTTCAGAGCCTAAGAATTACTTGACACCAAGAAAGCACATCATAAATACTTGCTGCAGGAAGGAATTGAGGCCAGCACAGTTTCTGTGCCAGAGCTGGTTTGGATGAAAAATCCAATTCTTGCTATTTTGCCATTGATTGAATTCTAACCTTAGCTTTTGATCTAACTTAATGTATTGAAGACAAAAGAGACATCCAAGAACATTTTGTCCTCTGACTAGATAATGTTTACTTTAATATTTCAAAGAATCGAGAGTTCCTACTTTCTTTGGACTAAATGAGAGTACACGATTTAAAATAAACTAATCAGTGTTCAAATCTAGTTTTCAAACCTAGTGAAAGCAGATGTGGCTTTAAAAAATCTTAATCAAGTGTCTGGCATAACAATTATTTTCTTTTCACTGATTAAGTCAGAGAGCACTGACATCTTTTGTAAGTGAGTGAGCCTCAGGTGGGCAAGGTAGCTTTGGTAAGAGTAATGTGTCAGTGGCTTTGAAAACAAGTATTTGAATTTTCTTGAACTCTTGTTACCTCATGTAAGTTCATTACTTTCAAAATACTGGATTTGGCTTTAACCTAAAAATATTCTAAGTAAATCACGTAAGTCAAATTGAAGTCAATGCTGCATATTTTTATTCTTTGAAATATATCGTGCTTACCCATGTGTAATCAAAATAAAATCTTGCAAGATAGTATAAACTTCACCAATGAAAACATTTCAATTACAAAATTATACTCATTTCTTTTGCTTTTTTTCTAAAAAGCAATTTCTACATTGCTTTTCAAATTACTTTACCAAATTGCCTAATATCTTGTTACTTAATATTAGGTTGATATTAAGTCTGCTAAGATCTGAAATGAAAAATCTTGAATTAATGAGCTTTTTATGTAATTTTGGTAGGAGTAAAATTTGGCACAAACTTTTAGAGACAAATTTAGCAAAATGTATCAGGAGGCTAGATTTACCTTGCAACATGCCCAAGGATGGGAAGTTTCAGATAAATATATAAATATATTTATTGCAGATTTTTAAAAAATGATTGTTCAAAGATGAAAAAATGAAGAGTGTGACAAACAGTCAGTGCAGGGATTGTTGTTATCATTGGATTTTTTTTTCTTTTAAGCCTTTTCTATATTTTGAAAATGGTCATAATGAACATTTATGTCTTCAGTAATGAAAACCCAATAAAACAATTTTATAATATTATTTGAAAAATATAATGTATTAGCAATATTCTTAAAGCAGTTTTCACTAAGTTTTTAGTTGTGGTTTTACTAAGCATTAGAAATGTCTATAAATCAGTCTGTTGCATGTTAGGTCTTGACCAAGGGATTCATCTTTTAAGAGTCAGCAGTTCCGGGGACAACATAAATCAAATCAACAAAGGTTTGCTGGAGTTTATACCCTATACTAAGCTTTAGGAGATATCTAGGGGTACCTGTGTGGCTCAGTGGGTTAAAGCCTCTGCCTTTGGCTCAGGTCGTGATTCCGGGATCCTGGGATCGAGCCCCCCATTGGGCTCTCTGCTCAGCAGGGAGCCTGCTTTCTTCTCTCTCTGCCTGCCTCTCTGCCTACTTGTGATCTCTGTCTGTTAAATAAATAAATAAAATATTTGAAAAAGGAAATATCTATAAGTCATAAATTTCCACTTTTACCAGACACTACCTCCCAGCTAAGGTTCTGCCATGTTACCTTCCCATCACATGATAAATTATGCATACACACACAAATGCAGACATTTTAATTTATATATCTTCATATCCTCAGAGAATGATGGCTGCCAGTTTCACGCATACTTCTTATGAAAAAAAATAATGTGTGGGCATAGTACAAAATATACCTCAGCATTCTGTAAAAAGGGAGTCATTTGTTTTCTCTTGGAAATAATGATGCTGAGATTGACCAGGTCATGTCTTATCTGTGTCTGTATCTATGTGGAGATGTCTGTCTGTCTATCGATCTATCATTTATCATCCCTATATATACCCATAACAGTTTTTGAAAGGACTCTTTGATTGAGAACTTGATTCCAACAAACCTCGTTTCAAATCCAGAAACTAAATTCTGAGGAATTACATAGGCAATCTGGATGTTTATTCAACTACCCCCTTTAGATATAGTATCTTCTCTGGCTGAAGAATAATATTTGTTTTCACTGAACCTATTGAATTGTTCTCTCTTCAACAATACCTCTCAGCTTGGGTAATTCTTTCCCCACCTCTAGTATGGAGCTTCCTCCTACTTATTAGTTATTCTAGTTGATCCACACGTTGTTCTGTGGAATAGTGTGTAGCCTCAAAAGCGAGTAAGTAGAATGTTCAGGACCCACATAAACTATACAGCCAAATTTTACTAAAGGTATAAAACACCTAAATAAATGGAAAACAAAAAACAAAAACAAACAAACAAACAAAGAAGGCAGTAAGGAGGTGGACTGGAGTTATACTCTTCATCTTTCCTTTGTACTAGATTGTGCAGATTGTTTCTTTATTTCACTACTAATTAACAACAGAGTCCATAAAGAGGAAAGGTAAAGTGTTTTTAAGGACAAGAATGTCCTCTAATGTCTTCCACCTCACAGTAAACATCTAGCATTAGATCTAGCTTCCCCTGTTCTCCTGGTGAAAACTTTTCTCACCAAAATGTCCTTCATTTCAAGGCTGCCTCTGTCAATCCTCAGCACCTTACTTTCCCAATTATTTTCCACCAGAAAGTAGCTTTCAGCTCAGACAAGTGAGATATCAAAACTTCCGGCCCTAGAATTTGTATTTTGGATATAGTATTTGGCTGACAGCAGTTTTTAAAAAGAGGAAGCCATAGTAAATGGGATTGATTCTCTAATTTCCCTTTCTGTATTTTCATTGTTAGTGTATAAGAAAGCAACTGATTTCTGTACATTTACTATAGCACCAAGAACCATAAGATACCTGGGATTAAACCTAACCAAAGAGGTAAAGAATCTGTACTCAAGGAACTACAGAGCACTCAAGAAAGAAAACAAAGAAGACATAAAAAGATGGAAGACCATTCCATGCTCTTGGATTGAAAGAATAAATATTGTTAAAATGTCTATACTACCTAGAGCAATCTATACTTTTAATGCCATCCTGATCAAAATTCCACCGGTATTTTTCAAAGAGCTGGAACAAATAATCCTAAAATTTGTATGGAATCAAAAGAGACCCCAAATTGCTAAGGAAATGTTGAAAAAGAAAAACATAACTGGCAGCATCAAGTTGCCTGATTTCAAGCTTTACTACAAAGCTGTGATCACCAAGACAGCATGGTACTGGCATAAAAACAGACACGTAGACCAGTGGTACAGAGTAGAGAGCCCAGATATGGACCTTCAACTCTATGGTCAAATAATCTTCAACAAAGCAGGAAAAAATATACAGTGGAAAAAAGACAGTCTCTTCAATAAGTGGTGCTGGGAAAACTGGACAGCTATATGTAGCAGAATGAAACTTGACCATTCTCTTACACTGTACACAAAGATAAACTTGAAATGGATTAAAAAACCTCAATGTGAAACAGGAATCCATCAGAATCCTAGAGGAGAACATAGGCAGTAACATCTTCGATATCAGCCACAGTAACTTCTTTCAGGATAGTCTCCAAAGGCAAAGGAAACAAAAGTGAAAATGAATTTTGGGGACTTCATCAAGATCAACAACTTCTGCACAGCAAAGGAAACAGTCAACAAAACAAAGAGGCAACCCATGGGAATGGAGAAGGTATTTGCAAATGAAAGTACAGACAAAAGGCTGGTATCCGGGATCTATAAAGAACTTCTCAAACTCAACACACACAAAACAGATAATCATGTCAAAAAATGGACAGAAGGCATGAACAGACACTTCTCCAGTGAAGACATAAAAATGGCTATCAGACACATGAAAAAATGTTCATCATCACTAGCCAGCAGGGAGATTCAAATCAAAACCTCATTGAGATACCACCTTACACCAGTTAGAATGGCCAAAATTAACAAGACAGAAAGCAACGTGTGTTGGAGAGGATGTGGAGAAAGGAGACCCCTCTTACACTGTTGGTGGGAATGCAAGTTGGTGCAGCCACTTTGGAAAACAGTGTGGAGATTCCTTAAGAAATTAAAAATAGAGCTTCCCTATGACCCTGCAATTGCAATACTGTGTATTTACCCCAAAGATACAGATGTAGTGAAAAGAAGGGCCATCTATACCTCAATGTTCATAGCAGCAATGGCCACAGTGGCCAAAGTGTGGAAAGAACCAAGATGCCCTTCAATAGACAAATGGATAAGGAAGATGTGGTCCATATACACTATGGAGTATTATGCCTCCATCAGAAAGGATGAATACCCAACTTTTGTATCAACATAGATGGGACTAGAAGAGATTATGCTGAGTAAAATAAGTCAAGCAGAGAGAGTCAATTATCATATGGTTTCACTTATTTGTGGAACATAAGGAATAACATGGAGGACATGGGGAGATGGAAAGGAGAAGGGAGTTGAGGGAAATTAGAAGGGGGGATGAACCATGAGAGATTATGGACTCTGAAAAATAATCTGAGGGTTTTGAAGGGACAGGGGGTGGGAGGTTGGGAGAGCCAGGTGGTGGGTATTATGGAGGGCACGTATTGCATGGAGCACTGGGTGTAGTGCATAAACAATGAATTCTGTTACACTGAAAAGAAATTAAATTTAAAAAAGAGGAAGCCAATATTACACAATAAAAAAATTTAAATAAAAATCCTTATTTTTGATTCTCCTAGTAAATCCAGAGTCTCTTATAATAATCCACTAGAGTTGAAGAGGAACTGGACCCTGTAATCCAGTAGTTAATTTACTTGTTTAGTTACCTGGCCCCTCTAGGCCTCTGAGTTTGAGAAATTCGCCCAACACTCTGCCCCCTTCCATATACATTGAAGTTGGGAATGTAGAGTTTGTATTGTTCCCTTAAGCTTCAGGTGTGGTGGTGACAGTAAATTTTATGGTACAAGTCCAAAAAAACATTTCAGTGAAAAGTGGGAAGAGAGGAGAATCAGTTTTCCCCCAGTCAGTGAAACTTTTAAGACAGACAGGCAGGCATGCATGTGAATGCACACACACACATTTTTATTTCTACATTCCTTTTTTTTTTCTTTTCAGTGTTCCAGAATTCATTGTTCATGCACTACACCCAGTGCTCCATGCAATAGGTACCCTCCATAATACCCACCACCAGGCTCACCCAACTCCCACCCTCCTCCCCTCTAAAACCCTCAGATTGTTTCTCAGAGTCCATAGTCTCTGACGGTTCATCTCCCCTCTCCAATTTCCCTCAACTCCCTTCTTCTCTCCATCTCCCCATGTCCTCCGTGTTATTCCTTATGTTCCACAAATAAGTGAAACCATATGATAATTGACTTTCTCTGCTTGACTTATTTCACTAAGCATAATATTTTCCAGTCCTGTCCATGTTGATAAAAAAAGCTGGGTATTCATCCTTTCTGATAGAGGCATAATACTCCATTGTATATATGGACCATACCTTCTTTATCCATTTGTCCGTTGAAGGGCATCTTGGTTCTTTCCACACTTTGGCCACTGTGGCCATTGCTGCTATGAACGTTGGGGTATAGATGGCCCTTCTTTCACTATATCTGTATCTTTGGGGTAAATACACAGTATTGCAATTGCAGGGTCATAGGGAAGCTCTATTTTTAATTTCTTAAGGAATCTCCACACTGTTTTCCAAAGTGGCTGCACCAACTTGCATTCCTACCAATAGTGTAAGAGGGTTCCCTTTCTCCACATCCTCTCCAACACATGTTGTTTCCTGTCTTGTTAATTTTGGCCATTCTAACTGGTGTAAGGTGGTATCTCAATGAGGTTTTGATTTGAATCTCCCTGCTGGCTAGTGATGATGAACATTTTTTCATGTGTCTGATAGCCATTTTTATGTCTTCATTGGAGAAGTGTCTGTTCATGTCTTCTGTCCATTTTTTGACATGATTATCTGTTTTGTGAGTGTTGAGTTTGAGGAGTTCCTTATAGATCTTGTCTATACTGTCATTTGTCTGTACTGTCATTTGCGAATATCTTCTCCCATTCCATGTGTTGCCTCTTTGTTTTGTTGACTGTTTTCTTTGATCTGCAGAAGGTTTTGATCTTGATGAAGTCCCAAAAGTTTATTTTCTCTTTTGTTTCCTTTACCTTTGGAGACATATCTTGAAAGAACTTGCTGTGGCCGATGTTGAAGATGTTACTGCCTATGTTCTCCTCTACGATTCTGATGGATTCCTGCCTCACACTGAGGCCTTTTATCCACTCTGAGTTTATCTTTGTGTACAGTGTAAGAGAATGGTCGAGTTTCATTCTCCTACACATAGCTGTCCAATTTTCCCAGCACCATTTATTGAAGAGACTGTCTTTTTTCCACTGTATATTTGTTCCTGCTTTGTTAAAGATTATTTGATCATAATGTTGAGGGTCCACATCTGGGATTTCTACTCTGTTCCACTGGTCTAAGACACACACACATTTTTAAGAGCTAAAATTAATTTTATGGGAAGCAATACAATCAAAAGCCTAAATAACAGAAGTCAGTGAAACCATTATTTTGTTTATTTGTTTTTCACCTTGACACCCCCTGAAATAATAATAGAGCTACTATTCATTCCAAGCCCCCTTTAAATTCCTGGTCCTGAGATCTCTCTCTGGACCTTGGAGCTGATGCTGCAAGGTGTTAAATCTTCAGTTACCTTATTCGTCTACAATATATGTAAAGAAAGATTTTTATACCACAAAAAATAAAGAATGTGAAGCAAGGGTTAGAGGACATGTTCTGATATAAAGTGCTATTTCTTTTCCTTATTAAATTGGTAGACAACCTTACATCTCATTTTCCCTCTTTCCAGGTCACAGAGATGTTCTTTAAAATGTCCCACCCTGCTCTTTCTGGACGCACTATGAGCACTACAGAGCACTATGCTGGGATGTTAGATTTCCATGCAAGGTCTCACTAAATAATATTTTCTATGTGTTCATGGACTGTATTTATGCCATTGTTCACACATCCCTTTATCACCAAGACTTTTATATTATTGTTAATGTTTGCTTTCTCCACTAGCCTTGACAAAATGATAGCTTCCTGTTTTCATTCCTCACCTGAGAGAACTCCAGTTGTGTCTTAACAAATCTGAGAGTCCAGCTATGTGTCTCACACTCTTGTTTCTCTCTCTTCTTTGTCTGATTGGAAAGCATGTTGTTCATTCTAGTGAAGAAGAGTAAAGTCTTGGTTGGGACAATTCAGAGAGAAATACCCTCAAGGACTATAGTTTCACTGAAGACCCTCAGGTCTACATCTTGATTAACTATCTCATGCTCACTATCTAGTGGTTACAAAAGGAATCAAATTTCCTGATTGCATGCCTTCAGAGTCATTATTTTTTAAAGCTTTCCATGGTAGTATAAGAATTGTATTATCTTAAGGCATTTTCTGAACCTGACCAAGGAAATCTATGCTTTTATACTGGATGCTTTGGTGCTCTGGTTCCCCTTACAAATCCAAGAGAAAATTTTCAGGAAAAATAGAAAAGTAGAAATGTAGTCTGTAAGCAGGGATTTCACGGGATGCCTTGGAGAGGACATTCCAATGGTGTCAAGAACTATTATCTTTCTAGGACAGTGAGGAGACAGGTACTAGAATATAAACATGTGATGGGAGGGGCCAGCAAATATGTATCCTGATTTAGGGGATGACTGTGGAAGCCCAATGGGGCACTGAGAGGGAAAAGGGCATGGGGGACTGAGAACATGGTGCTACTAGCTCACAGCAATTCAACAACCTAGAAACTGGCAGCCCACAAAGAAGAAGCATCCAGAGACCCAGTTATCTTGCTCTTGGCAAGTGGGTCAGAGATGAACCATGAAGCTGAATGGTATCAGCAAAGACTGTAATCCTGTTAAAGGATTCAATCTAGAGTGTGAGAAATCATTGCAACTAGCAGGCCCACATTTGGGAGCATATAAATGCTCTTTGAGAATGTCATAATATAGACAGTATTTTATCAAGACTGAGCTTTCTAGAAGTCTGGGTAGCAGGGGATGGAAGGGTGTGGTGAAGGAGAGAGAAATGGTTTTGTGACTGTCTTTGTTATATTTTCAAAGCAGTATGGACTAGTAAAGCATAAGCTACCATCATAAAATAATTATGTGGCTTACTTTAAATATAACTCAAAATGTCCTCATACCATATGTTTTGTGGAAACAGAAGAGTTACATTAATAAGCATATCTAAAGTTCACCAATTTGGAGTTCTTCTTTCAGCTGTTTCAGAATTATATTTCTCTTCTCAGAGTTTCCCTCATTTATATTTGGGAAAACCTTTTATAAGACCAACAAGAAACTTCCAGGAAATAATTGACTGTAGCCACCATACTTGTTTCTCCTTGAGTAAATGGTTCAGCCAAATGGATTGTGTAGAGTTGAACACTGGGGAAAAGACACCATTACCAAGGAAGGACTACAACTTACATAGAAGATTAAAAAAGACCATCACAATGTCAGCCACCAGGAGCAGAAATCCAAATAGTTTTGCTTACTGCATCTTGGTATTAGAGTTGTCAAGGAAAGTAAAATGATCAAGTACCGGATGGAATAATACTTTCACTCACATAGAGAAGACACAGAGTAAAATCAGCTCCAATAATGTATGTGTGTCCCTCATGGCCAGGAGGTCTCTCCACCAGCCACTTCTTGCTAAGCAAGGCCCATTCTTAAGTGGCCATTTGGCCTAGTTAGAGGTCAAAAGACTATGAACATGAGACTTCCTTTCCCAACAAAATATTGTTCCACTGGGAATGATTCCAGTGGGCAAAGCATTTCTCTGGAAATAGCTACTCAGGGTATTTGGGCTGGCAAAGTTCTATGGTAGACTGTGATAGGATGGGAGGAATGGCCCAGTGCTCACCTTGGTTTTAAATATTCTCACCTAGGCTCTAGAAGGAAGCAGCCTTAGGTCTGTGTGTTTGATTTCATTTGTCAAAAAAATGCTTTAGTTTTATCTAATATCTTTCTTATTTTTTCCTTGTAAGAGATCAGACCAAGACTCTTGCATTAGAGGAACATAGAAAACCATCATGTTCTTCTTTCCAGTCACCTTTCCAGATGACTGAGCAGAAAGATAATGTTTTCCAAACAAGAAGAACAATGTCATCATTGACAAACATCTTCACCCTCCCCCAAAATACGCACATTAATTAAAAAAAAAAAAAAGCCAAAACAAAATAAAAATAAAACAGAACTCCTGGCCATTACAACTTAGAACAACCTAAGGGCAGAAGACAGTGTTCATTCTCTCAAATACAAACAGCTTTTGCTTAGTCTCAATCAACTCCACCTTAGCTACCTATAGTAGCTCATGCTAACTCCTATTTCTCACACTGTTTTTAAACTGAAGTTGTAAACTTAGTCCTCTCACTCTGGTTTCATTGATTTTGATTCTCACCTGCTTCTCTTATCCCACTCTAGGATTCTCCTCATTTTTGAAAAAAAAATTTTTGTCAGTTGCTATGTATTATTCTAACATGTATAATTGAGAACAACTTTAATGTGTGAAGTCATACATGTGCCCATAGATCAGAAAAGATTCTAGGTTATGTGTAATGAGAACAATTCAAGATTCCTGAGATAAAAGGGTAAAGGATGGAGGAAAATCAGCACAATCTGGAGAGGTCTGGTGTGTTGGGGAACAGGAACCATAATGAAGTTCATGGTAAAGGAAAAGGCTGGATAACCAGCCACTGCTATAATGATGAACTTGAACAAACCCCTCATTATTATGTTATTTATTCAACACTTCAAAGTCCTAAGAGAAAGCTTGAGACTTCCTGATCCTCATTCACAGTCTGCCACCTGAAAGCACTAGGAGATGGAAAGAATGACCACCACTTCCAAATTCCATACATACAAAAGATTCCTCCAAAGGGAAGATTGAGGTAGTTATATATAGGAAGTTTAGTACTAGGTGGCCAAAAAGTGACAAATGCTCACCAAAGAAGGCAAGTCCATTGCTCCCAAAATTTTAACTTGACTTTATCCTGGAAAATACCATACACCTACTAAATATATTATTAATCATTTTTAAAATATTTTTAAAATATTGACCCAAACTTTTTCCTTAACATCTTAGAATTGATCCTACATTTACCTATAAAACTAAGGTTTGCTGACTACTTGTTAGACTAAGAAAAATCTTAGTATGAATCTTAGTATGAGCTCATGAATCTTTATAATTACCCATTTTTTAAAGATTCTGTTTATTTGTTTGACAGAGAGATCACAAGTAGGCAGAGAGGCAAATAGAGAGAGAGAGGAAAGCATGCTCCATGCTGAGAAGAGCCTGGTGTGGGTCGCTATCCCAGGACCCTGAGACCATGACCTGAGCTGAAGGCAGAGGCTTAACCCATTGAGCCACCCAGGTGCTCCTAACCATGTTTTTATATAGTCTTTGGTGGTTCCAGAATTTCAGCCAATAGAGAAGTCATAATTTGCTTATGACACTTGCTTCTGCCCCTACTCATGCTATTGGATGTGTAGGTTATATCCGTTTTGTTGGCCAGCATGGATAATAATATACTAGATATACTTATGTATATAGTTTTTCCCCCACTTTTGGATTATTTTAAGATAAATCCTCAAAAGAAAAACTACATTGTTAAATGTTATACACATGTTAGAGTAACTTGATGAGTATTAACGTATTACTTTCTAAATACACTCAACATTTCTAAGGTTGTTTTCAGTAAGGCAATGCAAAGATAAAATGGCTTACAACTCATTTAAGGAGCTAGAAGTAATATATAGGGCCCTTTAAAGAGAGAAGCTTATTGCCTCAAGCTTTATAAAGGCATAAAAAAGCCTTTTCCCAAAACACACACATTACACTATAAAGCAAACCTATCTCGATCTGATATATGGAGTAACTGTATGATTATCTTGACAAAAATCTAGCCTTGAAGCTCATAAGTCGCAACATGTTAGCACTTTATTACATATCATTGACTTCCACTCATACTTGCTGAAAAACCCATTCTGAAACCATCTGCAACTGAATAAAGTACTCAATCTGCATATTGGGAAAACTATAAAAATGACTGCATGAAATTAAGGCAACATCTGAGCTTGTGAGGCTGCTTACCACATTTAAGTTTGACACTATGGGTCTTTGGAGGCAGCAGAAAGCTTATGGTAAAACATGGCAGGTAGTAAGAGAAATTAAAAACCAAAGATCATTTTGTCATAGAAGAGAGGAAAAGGGAAGTGATAAAAACAATAAAGCAAATGTAATATGTAGGGGCTTATTCCTTCAAATCCATTTTCTTTTTTGTTTTTTGAGATTTATTTATTATGAATTGTTGAACATTACATCAAAAACTAATGATGTACTATATGTTGACTAACTGAACATGAAAGAAAGAAAGAAAGAAAGAAAGAAAGAAAGAAAGAAAGAAAGAAAGAAAGA
>RCUC01162939.1:0-65161 GCA_003697995.1 Taxidea taxus jeffersonii | reverse complement strand
TATCTTCCATGCCTTTTTCGAGCCCGGCTAGAACCTTGAGAATCGTCATCCTGAATTCCAGATCTGACATATTACCAATGTCTGTATTGATTAGGTCCCTAGCCTTCGGTCCTGTCTCCTGCTCTTTTTTTTGTGGTGAGTTTTTCCCGCCTTGTCATTTTGTCCAGATAAGAATCCGCTGTTCTCCTTGTTAAGTGAACTTGGTCTTGGCTGTATTTCTTTGATCTTCTGGGGGAGGGGCCTGTTGTAGTGATTCTCAGGTGTCTTTGCCCCAGGCGGAGTTGCACGGCCCTTACCAGGGGCCGGGCTAAGTAATCCTCTCAGGTTTGCTTTCAGGAGCTTTTGTTCCCTGAACGTGCTTTCTGTAGAGTTCTGGAGGACGGGAATGACAATGGCGGCCTCCCAATCTCCGGTTCAGAGGAGCCGAGGGCTAGGGGCCCCAGTCTTCAGCACGCCTTCAGGGAAAAGCATTTAATCCCTCCAGTCTCCCTCGCCCACGTTTGCGCCGGAGAGTGCGCGCGCGCGTCCGCCCGCAGACACCGCGCGCCAGCAGACACCGCAGGCCCGCAGACCCCGCGGGCCCGCCGACACTGCGCGCACCCGCAGACCGCGCGCGCCCGTAGACCGCGCTCAGAGAAAATCGTGCCTAAGCAGTCCCGTCTCACTGGCTTCTGGGAGTGCTCCGAGCTCACCCAACCTGTGACCAAGCGTCTCTGTCTCTGGCAGAGTCCCACCTGGAGTCTCCGGACCCCGTAGATCCCTGAGCTCTCCCGGGTCGGAGTCTCCCCAGATCTTGTGGGGACGCCTCGCACAGAGCACCGGCCAGTGCCACAGAGCACCGGTCCGTGTCACAGACCACTAGGAAATCTCGGCTCTGTTTCCGCAGCCGACTTCCCCGCTCTAATACCTGTGAGCTCTGCGACACTCAGACACCCCCGATCCTTCTGTGACCCCGTGGGACCTGAGTCCACGCTGTCCCCACGAGGTCTTCACCCCAGTTTAGCCTCTGGAGTGATGTCCCTCCGTGGAGCCGACTTTTAAAAGTTCTGATTTTGTGTTCCGCCGCTTGCCGGGAGCCGGCCCCTCCCCCTGGGGTCTATCTTCCCGTCGCGTTGGATTCACTTCTCCGCTGGTCCTACCTTTCAGAAAGTGGTCGATTTTCTGTTCCTAGAATTGTTGTTTTTCTTCTCTTCGATCTCCTGTTGGATTTGTAGGTGTTCGGAATGGTTTGATAGGCTATCTAGCTGATCTCCTGCTGGCTGATGTCGTCTCAGCCTCCTACTTCTCCGCCATCTTGACTCCTCCCTCCTATTGTTATTATTTTTTAAAAAGTTCTCCTCGGGTTGAATTTTGAAAAATAAAGAAATAGCCCTATAATTTTCTACAGGACTCATAAATATGTATTGATTCTTTTTTTTTCATTAACATAATGCATTTTTTCAGGGGTACAAATATGTATGATCCTTAAGTTTTTTATAAATTTATAATGAAAGATAACATATTTCATAGATTAATATTAATAAAATAACTATTGTATTAGGATAGTTTTCAAATTAACCTGCCTAAAGGATTAAAATATAAGAAGAGAAACCTCATTAACTTGTTTAAGATTCCATCAAGTCAAAATTTGAAAGACATCCTCAACTGTGCTCTTATGTCCAATGTCCTTCCATCAGAAAGGCCAAGTGATATTAAATGGAGTTAGACTGGTATCCATCATGGATTTTATGATAAACCTGATAGTCTTTATCACAGTCATGTTGATGGATTTCTCCTGACAAAGGGGTCTCACTCAAACTCAGAAGTCCTAAAATAAATATTCTATAATCATTCTGTATGTGCTAAGTTCTGTGTTTAAAAGGTGTCTTTAGATATCTGGAAGTCAATCAACAAAGAACTTAATAGCCCTATAGTATGTCTTTCTAGGGCTGTTATGACAGATAGACTTAAAATATTCAAAGAAAACCATAGTTCAGACTCTTACTGGAATTTTATACAATATTTTTATCATCCCAAACCGTGCAATAAATCATTCTTTAAGGCTTAGTCTTCACGTGAATACTTATGTACCTGGGCATCACTTTAAAAATTTATTCTTGCTTTCTTCATAAATTTCACACCTGGTCCACCCAATATTGTACATGAGAGGTAAGCTAATTAAAGACATAATTTTTAAATGAACCATCACTGTTATTTGCTGTTAGGCAAATTTTTAACAATAACAAAAGATATTTGTATAGCATTCATAAATTTGTTAATAAAGGAAAGCCTTTTTTTTTAACAGATTGCAAACTAATACATATTGGAGGGCTAGTAAAATTGGAAAATCACTAATTTGTAACACCCAGTGAAGTAATTGAACAAGGCAAGGATCATCAACTGATGCAAAAACTATTAGGTAAAATGTATAGGATATTCTCAGGGTAAAAAAGCATCACACTGAAAATAACTTGTTAATTACAAAGAGGAAAAATCTACTCCAGAAAAGACTAGTCTGGTGATTACTACCTTCCAGCTTTTAAATATAGCATCACTAATAATTAGGGATCACCTGACATTAGGCATTTTCTGATGTAATACAAAAGAAAATCATGGCTTTGCCTTTGAAATATTCTTGCATAAAACGTTTAACCTAAATTGGATCAAGTCACAGACCTAATTTTCAATATGGAAGAAATACAGGGAATAGAACTCCATAAGGAAATAATAGGCAAATTCAGAATGTGGAGTGCTATTGACATTTTTTTCTTCAAAAAGAAAGTGCCAGTGGAGAAATAAACATTTAGAGACTCTTCTAGATTAAATGAGATTAAGGGAGGTATAACCAAAATCCTTGCTAGGAAATTTGATTGGTTGGAAAAAGCAAATATAAAAGATATACTGGGGATACCAAGGAAATTAGTATTCAGTCTGGACACTGTATCATTCTGTACGTGTGCCAGGACATGAGAAAATTTGGAAAGTACCCATCTACCCTACACAACCATCTTGCTTGCTATATGGGGCTGATTGCCTGTCCTTAGAATTTTCATTTCCTATTAAAGCCTAAAAATTAAATAGAAAAGTAAAAATTTAAATGTTAATGAAAATGACCAAATATACTATGAAAAATAAAAAATAGATGAGGAAATTTTTCATTTTAAAATAGAACATAAATCCAGGAATTTTTTAAATCTTTGTTTTTCAATGATTAGTAGCATGTCCTTTGGTGACTAACTAAAAAGGATAGAAAAGGGTAAATGTCAAAGAGCATATTTATTAAATCTTTTCCTGTCCTTTAGTCATTTGCTTTTTTTTTTCTGAACAAACCACCATCACTGACTAGTTTTTATAGTTCCAGAGATATACAATGAGAAGCTGTGCCAAAAAGAGTTGATATAGCAGGCTTGAGATTGCTATCCTCAGACAGACTCCTTACAAGGCTTGGATATTCCCCACTATACCCTCACAAGTAAGAGTAGCTTACTCCGCTGCTTGGTTGGCTCAGCCAGTTAAGCATCTAACTCTCGGTTTCGGCTCAGGTCATGATCTCTTGGTCCTGAGATCAAGCACAGCATCGGGCTCAGTGCTCAGCATAGAATCTGCTTGTCCCTCTCCCTCTGCTCTTCCTACCTCATTCTCTCTCTTTCTCTCTCAGAAATAAATAAATCTTTAAACTAAAAAAAAAAAAAAAAAAAAAAGAAAGAAAGAAAGAAAGAAAGAGTAGCTTACAGTGCCTAGGCTGTCTGTGCTAACATTGTGGTTTGTGCTGAACATATTCCTTCTGGGAATCTGGAATTTTGGTATATGCTCTGCATGGGATGCCTGTGTGACCAGCTCCCAATGAAAACCCTGGCCACTGAGTCTCTGCTGGGTTTCCCTTGAAGATTACACTTCACACAGATTATCACAATTTGTAGCTAAAGGAAGTAGTGTGTCTTGCATGACCCCATGGAGAGAGGACTCATGGAAGTTTGCACTAACTTTCCTCTAGACCTTCTATCATGTGTCTTTTCCTTTACTGACTTTGCTTTGTATCTTTTGCTGTAATAAATCCTCATCATGAATATGACTGTATGCTGAGTCCTGAGTCTTCCTAGCCAATCACTGAAGCTGGGATGGCCTTACTCCCCATACACAAGCATATGCATGACATATTTTTACACAGTGGTAGGACAACATATATACACTGTTGAGTCTTTTTTACATAGTATGTCTTGAACATTTCTCTTATTCCTCTAGGCCCAGTTTATCGTTCTTAACAGCTCAATAGTAGTTCACTATATGAATGTTACCATAATTTGATTAGTCCTTTATTAGGGATATTTGTTGTGTCCAGCCTTTTACTATTAAAAAAAAAAAAAACTCTCGAATGAGAATCTTTGTAAATGGTTCACTTCTTTGTAAGAGTAAATACATCTATTTGAAGAAAACCAACAGGCATTGCCAGGTCAAAGGTGATACAGATATTTTAATTATAATTGCTATTTACAATTATGTTTCTTATAAATCAGTTCAATTTTACCTACAGTTTTCTATGAAATTGTTTCCCTTAGAATTTGCCAGCACTGTGGTTTATTTAAAAAGTTGATCTTCACTAATCTGAAAAGTGGGAAAGGATGCTGTAGTTTCAACAAACATTTCTCTTATTAATGAGGCTGAGCATCTTCTTACAAGAACTATTTGCACTTTTTTCTGTTAACTATCTTATGCTTGGTTTATTTTTCTATTATATATTTGGCATTTTTCTCCCTGATTTGGAGTAGTTCTTTATACATTAAGAAAATTAGCACATTTTGAAAGATGTGAATTGCAAGTATTTTCCCTGAGGTTGTTGTTTATCTATTGCCCTTGTTTATGTCAAGTTTTAAGCAGAAATAGTTTGTGATTATATAAATTTTTGTGACTTTTTAGATTTGTGTCAAAATGGGATTTTCCTCAATGTAAATAAAACATTTATCTTCCAGAATTCCTGCCTGAAATATGAAAACATGAATGCAAAAAAATAAAATAAAATAATAAAGTGTACAAAGTATATTTAAAAGAAAAAAAAACTACAACTTCCTAAATTCTTTTTCAAGTGAAGATGAACGGGCAGGTTACATCACATCTGTTTCATCCCTTCCTGATCTACCATTAAGAACATTAACATCCCAAGTGGCACTTCCTAAGGACACTATATTTCAATTTCTTTGGCACTAGTGTATAAATAAATCTTAATTTTGGCCTCTAGTTGACATTTCAACTGGCTTTTATAAATTACTTGAATTCATTTACTAGGGAATTTGATTTAAAAGCCTTTAAAAGAAGCTGATAGACAAGATGGAACAATGGCCAACCTCTATATTCACTACAGATTTTAGACATGCATATCTTAAATCTCTCAATATTTATCTGACTATTGTCTTGTAGGAATTGCATTTAAGATTAAGAAAACTTGGTGTATATACTATCTTTTTATGAAGTATATAACTTATCTACAAATTTCACATTAAAACACAAAATAATTTTGTTCTAATAAATTGACTATTTGCCTCCCCTCCCTCTCTGCTTCCTTTCTTTTCTCCATCTATCCACCCACCCATCCTTTCCTTCCCAGTATTTACTTAATCTTAATAAGAGTTAATCTAAATACTGAATTTATGTTGAGATCTGTGCTGACTGGTTACATGAAGACCATGTGAAGTAGGGTGCACTTAAAATCTCATTTTACACATGAGGAGACTAAGGCTTAAAATTGTTAAATAATTTTAACAAATCACAAAATTAGAAGGATAGGGACTGAATTCCAGTTCAGTGTGTAACTCTATCCCATACCCTTAACTTTGCTTCCTGACTTTTTTTTTTTTTTTTTTTTTTTTTTTTTTTTTTCTTGTTCTTTTAACATTAATTTCCTTTACTTTTTTTTTTTTTTTTTTTTTTTTTTTTTTTTTTTTGCTTCCTGACATTTTAAGTGTAAATCACCTGACTATATTTTGGCTTTTTGTTTTGTTCACATATGTAAATCTTGCCCCTTTCATTACTACATACCAGCCTGGTGGCTTAGTTGGTTAAGTGGCTGCCTTCAGCTCAGGTCATGATCCCAGAATCCTGACCAGTCCCACAGTGGGCTCCCTGCTCAGTGGGAAGCCTGCTTCTTCCTCTCTCTCTGCCTGCTGCTCCCCCTGCTTGTGCTCGCTCTCTCTCTTGCTCACTTTCTCTCCTTGTCAAATAAACAAATGAAATCTTAAAAACTGGGTCGGGGGGGGGGGGGGACGCCTGGGTGGCTGAGTTGGTTAAGCGGCTGCCTTCGGCTCAGGTCGTGATCCCATCGTCCTGGGATCGAGTCCCACCTCGGGCTCCTTGCTCAGCAGGGAGCCTGCTCCTCCCTCTGCCTCTGCCTGTCTCTCTGTCTGCCTGTGCTCACTCTCTCCCTCTCTCTAACTAATTAAAAAAAAAAAAAAACTGGGTGGGGGGGTAGAATATTGCCAACATAGCCCCCAAATACTATCCCTCATGTGAAATGAGCCTTCAGTTTAGTCTACATTCCTCACAAAACAGTCATAAGTTAGTGAAGTAATTTGTTCACAGGCAAATAGTTTCCTATCTCCCTTACCATTAAAATATAATGTTCTATCTGCTTTAGACAGGATTAGGTCCTCATTAAAGGCCGACACAATTGGACTGGCTGGCCTGAATTCCCAAGTGTGGGCACTTTAGCTTAGAGTGCCATCTTGATTATTTAAAAATTTTTCCTCTGTCCTTTTGATTTTTCTATGTTCCCTTCCTTCACTCATCAAAAATACCTCTTTCTAATCCTATTTTTTCTTCCCTCCAACCTTTATTTTTCTATATTGCTTTTCCTTGGTTCTCTAACCTTGATGAGTAAGCCAATACCTAAGCTTTCACCACAGTCCTTGGCTGCTTTCCCTCCACTCTCCCAGCATCATTATTTTATCTAACTTTCCTTTGACAATACCCAGCTTTATTAAATTTGTATTTACATAAGAGAGCATGAATCCTGAGTTCTTACACAGTAGTATGCCAAGTTGCTCCCTTCACAACCAAAGCTTAGATAGGAAACAAACATATATTGACACCTATTACATATTAGGCATTTTATATGAATTACTGACCTAAGACCTTAAGACCTAAACCTGAAACTCAGACACAAGTAGCACATCCATAACCACACAGGTAAAATAGGACCTTGCCAGGATATGAAGCATATATTGCTTGAATTTCTTTTCTTTTTATTTGACTACCCAGACACACTGCTTCTTTTGTGGAATTCCAAGTACTGATTTTTTTGTTTTACTCCTAACTGTACAAGTCCTTTGGCCATTTACTTGTATTAATTTTTATACACTGGAAAACTCAAAATATTTTATTGCTCTTTTTTCCTTGTTCATCTTTGAACACAGAGCATGAGCAATTTTATAGATTTGTTCAATATTGTCTTTCTAATTGATAAAGTTTTCTTACATGTCTGAGACTGTATTATAGGAATTCTGTAGCTCCTCACATTTATATGTACAGACACTCATACTGGACTCTCCATTTCCTAACCATGTGTATCTTAAGTATCAGCATGCACCCTTCATACATTCAAGGTTCAAAGTGAAGTTTATTCCTAAAGTGCCTATTTCATTTCCCAGTGTTATTATGTGAGATTTCACAAGGTACGAATGATCCAAATAGCTTCAACAAGCATGAAGCAATGCCATACTTAAGCTAATTTTTGAATATGCAATTATATAAAAAGAAAATTGGGATTTTTATGACTATCATTATTCTAACACTATTATAAATGCAAATATACATATGTATATATATTTTAAAAATTGATAAGATTAGAATCTTGGTATCCTAAAATAAAAAATCTGTATTTAATATGCAGATAGAATGACTCATTAGCCATACCCTAAAATTTCTTAAAGATTATCATATAAATCCTGGTTAATAAAATTCAGATTTTTAATTCTATTAACCACATTATAACACCATTTAAATTGTCAGAAATCACTATGATTAATGCATTATACCGAATAGAAGCCTTTTTTTTTTTTTTTTTGAGAAGTTGCTCAACCTCCTCCCTAATAGTTGGCAAGAGCCTATGTCATTACAATAGTCTCGACCATGGATAACATAGTTTTTATTTAAATGAATGCATCCTTTATTATGTTTTCCCTTTTTAATTCAAAATACTATCACTTCATATGGAGTGTTGTCTTTTTGGTTTGGTCTTACCCTCTAATAGCTATAGTAACGTGAAACAACAAATTGAATCTTCAAACAAGTGCCATAGATTCATCTTTACACTTTCATAATTTTTATTTTAACTCACTCATCTATAAAATGAATTCTTGGACTAGATGATTTCTAAAATTCTCCCAGCTTGAACATTCCATGTGCCTCAAGTTGTTGGAAAACAGTGTACTGCCCAAGCATAGAAAACAATTTTCAGGCTCAAATACATGTTTCAAAATTTCAAGCCCAACAGTTATTGCCATAAAATTTTGCACAGAGTTTTACATCTTACTACTTGAGTAAAAGGCACTTCCATTTCAAAATGCAACAAACTATCATTGTAAATGCCTTTTTTACAAGCTTGCAGTTATGCCCAGAAAAGTAGGATCTACTCTAATCAAGAGTTAAAATTTAACAAAGCTTAAAAGAGCTGCTGAAGTTGCCTTGTGTCAATCACACATCTGCCTTTCAATCTTCCCTGACAGCTTCCTTTCCTTCTCCTTCCCTCACATCCTCCATTGAAGTAATGTGTCATTTATCGCAAGGGAAAACTCCAGCGGGTGTTTCAGAATTTCAGTTGGGGTTTACAGCTCACTCCTTTTGTTTACTACATTCTTTAATGTATTCTTTGGCAGATGGTAAAAGCAAAGTAATTAAGGAATACAGCTCTATTACTGATTATGGATTTGATATTTATGACCAGAAGGTAATTTATAATCTTTGATTCTAAATACCATTATCCAAAACAAATGTTTTATTTACACGTTCAAAGGCACAGTAACAAGATATTAAGGTGCACTGAATGAAAACAAAAACAGACTTGTAAATTTTTGACAATGGTCCTTAAATACTCATATTTCTAAGTTCTTAAATAAAACATGTAAAGTCATAAGACTTTTCATTTCCTCTTTGTTTCAAGGCACTTTCAAGACAATTCAAAGAGAAGAAAGAGCACATTATCACGAAGAGCCACTTAGGGTTTGTTCACATGTTGTGATGCTCATTCTATGGGTTTGGACAAAAGTATAATGACACGTACCTACTATTATAGTATTATACAGAGTAGCTTCAATGTCCTATAAATCTATGCTCCATAATTTATCCCTCCCTTCCCCCTAACCCCTGGCAACCACTTACTTTTTATTATCTCCACAGTTTTGCCTTTTTCAGAATGTGAGGGAGTTGGAATCATATAGTATATACTCTTTTCAGATTGATTTCTTTCACTTAATAATATACATTTAAGTTTCCTCCATGTCTTTTTATAGAGGGTCTTTTTTTAATGTTTTTATAAACACAAGAATACCATTCAGAAGATCACAAGGACAGCACAATGAGAAGAATTTGGGGAACTGAAGCTGTCTGAAGGAACAGTGGCTTTATCTCTCACTTCAGGATAAGTACTAATGAGTAGAACAGCAGACAGAATTATTCACATTCTTAAACTGTTTTATTTTTCTTATTAGAATCTTTGTTTGTTTTACTTTTAAATATTTTATTATTTTTGCCAAACTCTTACATTCAAAATTTTGTAAACTTGCGTACAATATTATGAATGCACTCGGTGATTATGGTTTTTTTGTTGTCTCAATAGAATTGTATTACATGGCAATATGAACAAAAAAATAGAAGCGATCTGTGCAAGAAGATTCTTCCTTCTGTATATTGTAAAGAAAATAATGAGCTGAAGGTGAAGTAACCTTGAAAGGTATTTCCATTTGCTCCCTCCACTGAGGCGGACATTTATTTTTACAGCAGCTCACAAAGTTACAGTGAATGCAGAGGATGAGTTTCCACAGGCACTCTGGCATTCTAGTAATCCATAGCACCAGGATTTTCATTTATCATGATACAAGAGATATTATGCTTCCTTCTAGTATGATAATAAATAGCAAGTGGCAATTATATTGATGTCAGAAAGACATTAAGGATTGTTTGGGTGTGTGGAACTGCCTGCCCCATCTAAAGAGGGCAACTACCCAACACTTGCAGATCTTTGCTATAAAGATGAACATAGCATTCTCAGATCTTTTGATGGTGCACACCAATTTGGAAATTTAAGACTTTTTGGTAATATCTCTAAATTTCAGAAAGTAATTCTGTGATGGCCAATACGTTCCAACCAAATAGAGTGCACTTTTAGGCTGAAGGATGCTTAAGTCAATATTGGAAGGTACAAGGTTGTGGCTGATCCAAATCAAATAGTTGAAGAAGAAACCCCAATCCTAAAGCCAGTTCTGATCAAAGGAGTGCTTCCCTGAAGAAGCACCACCTGACATAGAGTTTTCCTCAAAATGCCATGCCCATAATCCCCCGCAAAGCTGAAAACCCTCCCTATTTATACCAAATATAGAGAGTCAATAGACATACTGAACAATATCTTCCATTCCCCCACACTATGTCTTACTAATATGTATCCGAGGGCCAGAGAGCACAAGAATGAGAAAAACTTGGTTAGGAGGTAATGATACACAGAGAGAAACACCCTAACAATTGCCTGGAAAGGTCAAAGCTTGTGATATGATAAACCAAGTGCAAAGCAAGTTAAGAATGTTCAGTAGTTTTTAAAAACAAGATGTGAAACTTCTTTTAAAAAATTAGGAATTTTTATTAGAAAACATCTTTATTAGAGAAGCCATATAAGCTGAGGGTTGCAGAAGGGGAGGTGGGGGAGGAGATGGGGCAACTGGATGATGGGCATTAAGGAGGGCATGTGATGTGATAAGCACTGGGTGTTATACACAACTGATGAATTACTGAAACTATATGTTGGCTACTTGAATTTAAATCTAAAAAATAAAAAATAATTTTTTTAAAAATAAAGAAAAGCCATGTAAAAAGCTATCTTTGGCTATAGCTAGTTTCAAGAATGTTTGCAATTCCTTTTTCACCTGCTTTCCCCATATTGCTTCATATTTTCAAATGTTTACCATGATATATTGCACATGGTAGACACTATGCTAAGTTGATGAGTTGATTTGTCATCTTAAGGACAGAAAAAGAATACACACTAAATATATTCTTTTCCTATCTCAGTGTAAAATTTTCTACGTGAAGATTTATAAGTCCCACAGAAATCAAAAACAAAAAGAAATATATGAATAAGAAATAGCAAACAAAAATGATTATTCCTTTACAGGTTTCTTTTCTATTTTTAAGATTTCATTAATTTATTTGAGAGACAGAGAGAGAGAGAAAGCAGGAATGAGCAAGGGGAAGGGCAGAGGGAGAGGGAGAAGCAGACTCCCTGCTGAGCAAGGAACCTGATCAGGGGCTCAATCCTGGGACCCTGGGATCATGACCTGAGTAAAGGCAGAAACTGAACCAACTGAGCCACATAGGTGTCCCTCTTTTATTTCTAATGAAAGCTGTCTTGAGTCCAAAACTGGTTTAAAGTTAAAGAAGAATGAGCCATAATTTGTCTCAAAAGAGTAGAGAAGAGCAATGAGGAGACATGCGTGAGCAGATCCTAAGTCTTTAAACATATACATATTTTCTCATATATATGGAAGTGACAAAACCAGTACCAAGATTTCTCTACACACTTCATCTGACTTCCTCTAATATTTACAGATTGCATAACCATTATACAACTAGGAAAATGAAGATCTTCCATTAATGAAGCTATAGACTACACTCAAATTTCACCTATTTACAGCTTTTTATGTTCCAGGATTCAATCCAGTGTCTCATATCTCATTTAGTTGTCATATCTCCCTAGTATCCTGTAACCTTTATATTTCCTCAACCTTCCTTTGTCCTTCACAGTGGTGACACTCTGTACAATGTTGTTTGATTGGGGCCTGCCTAATGTTTTCTATGCTTAGATTGAGTTTATTCAGCTCTAACATGAATAACACAAAATGACATTGTGTCCTTCTCAATGCTTTACATCAGAAGGTGGCTCATTCTTTTTAATAACTTCTGGTATTACTTTATTTAAAAGTCCACAGGTGAGCATCTTTAATGTTTTTTTCTTTTATAAGTTCTAAGAACAATGCTACAATAAATATCTTCAAAGAATATATAATGTATCTTATGTGTTAACATCCCTCTAAGACAAATTCCAAAATATAAGATTTCTGGGACTTTGGGGGAAGATGGCAGAAAAGAAGCATCCTAAGCTCACCTCAATGCATGGATATACCTAGCTAACACCCATCCAGTGTAAATAACTCAGAAATAACCCCAAAACTGGCACAACAGAATCTCCAGTTACGCACTGAGAAGAGGCCTCATGGAAAAATGGTAGGAATGTGATCAAGAACTAAACTGACCCACAAGACTAGCTGAAGGGAAGGAGAGACACTGCAAGCATGGAGGAGAGAGGAGCAAACCCTACACAAAGTACCATGCAAGGGGGATTCATACTAGAAAGACAAATCTCCATTTGGCTTTAAAAAACAGAGGGGCTTAAATTTCTGAGTTTTTAAAATCAGTGGGGCTTAATACCTGGAACTTCATAAACCAGCAGCCTTGCCTCTGGGAGAGGTAGATGGCAACAGGAAACTGAGTCCCTACCCTTAAAGAGACAGCACAACAAATAGCCCCACTAAGACATGGCATATAAGCAGCAGTTTGAAAAATGCCTTGGGTATATGGGAAGATTAATTTGCTTTTCTCAGAAGTTGTGCTGGAGACAAAAAGATCTTCAGAAGACTTTTCCAAGAACAAAACAGCTGGCAGGTGCCATTTACCTCTCCCATTTCCCAACCTAGTTACAGGGACACCTGCTGGAATCAGCTCAAACAATCTACTTAGCTTGCTAACACTGCCCCCTGCCCCCAGCCACCTCCTGCAGACCAACCCCATCCAACTCACTCTTGGCAGGAGTTCTCCAGAGCAGCTCCAAGTCTCCTCCCACAGCAGACAAGTAGAGACATTACTAACATCACTTGCCCTACCCCCTCATTCTCCTGCAAACCAACCCCCCAACACACCTTCATCAGGACTCCATTGAAAGCAACACCACAGCATGGCATTGTGTAACTAGCCCCAACAGTAGCCAGTACCACTCCAAAGTAATTCCCATCTCGGGGAGAGGAGAAGATAACCACACACACTATTCCAACTGCAGCCCCAGCAGTAGGCTGGTGGCAGACATCTGGTCTAACTGCAGGCCTCACCCACCAGTGAAAGCTTCTCAGGTGATGGCAGAGGAAGACTACCATGAGGTTCGGTGTGACCACAACTCTGGTAAACACCGAGTGTGATCTAATTCAAGCTCAAGGTGGCCCCTAACTGGCCTATTAACAACACAGGGACCAAACACTTCTCCCAACAGGCGAAGAGAGTCATTGCACATGATTGGACTGAAGTCAAAAGTGGCTGAACCACAAGAGTAGGGCACACACAACACACAAAGGTGATGCCCCTGAAGTGGCAAGTTCTGGTGAACAGAGAACACTGCAGCACAGGGCACTGCAAGGCCCCTTCTTCAAAGGCCACTACTTTCAAGCAGCAAGAGAGCTGACTTTCCTAACATATAGAAATAGACAGAATCAAGAAAAATGAGGAGACAGAGGAATATATATCCCAAATGAAAGAACAGGACAAAATCACAGCAAGAGAGCTAAATGAAACAGAGATAGGTAATATACCTGATAGGGAATTTAAGGTAATGCTCATAAAGATATTGGACTTGAGAAAAGAGGGGAGAATCCCAGTGACACCTTCAATAAAGAGTTAAAAATATTTTTAAAAATCAGAGATAAAGAACTCAGTAACTGAAATCAAAAATACACTAGAAGAAATAAATAATAGACTAGAGGAAGCAGAAGAATGGATCAGCAACCTGGAAGACAGAGTAATGTAAAACAATCAATGAACAACAGAGAAAAAAAGAATAAAAAATGAAAATAGATTTAGGGAATCCAGTGATACCATCAAGCATAATAACATTCACTTTATAGGCATTCTGCAAGGAGAAGAGAGAGAAAAGGGGGCAGAAAATTTAACTGAATAATAGCTGAGAACTTCCTGAATTGGAAGAGGGAGACGGATATCTAAATTCAGGAGGCACGGAGATCCCCCAACAAAATTAACCCAAGGAGGTCCACACCAAGATACAAAGTATTAAAATGGCGAAAAGTAGTGATAAAGAGAATTTTTAAAGCCACAAGAGAAAAGGAAACAGTTACGCACAAGGGAAACCTTATGAGGCTATCAGCTGATTTTTCAGCAGAAACACTATATGCCAGAAGAGAGTGGCATGATATATTCAAGGTGCTGAAAGAAAAAAAACCTGAAACCAAGAATACTCTACCCAGCAAGGTTATCACTCAGAATAGAGTTTCCCAGACAAACAAAAGTTAAAGGAATTCATCACCACTAAACCAACCTTACAAGAAATGTTAAAGGGGATTCTTTGAGTGGAAAGGAGAGACCATAAGTGGGAATAAGAAAAGTAGTTAGCATAAAAGCAGTAAAATTAAGTATATATAGCTGAAAAGATTAGTCAAGGGACCCAAAGAATAAAGGATGTAAATAAAGCATGACACCATATACCTAAAATGTGAGCAGGAGGGTAGTAAAAATGTAGTGCTTTTAGAATGGGTTCAAAGTTAAGTGACCACCAATTTAATATAGACTGCTACGTGCCTAAGATGTTATATATACACCTAATGGTAACCTCAAGTCAAAAGCTAGTAATAGATACGCAAAAAATAAAGAAAAGGAATCCAAGCATATCACTAAAGAAAACCATTAAACCATGAGAAAGCAAGAAAAGAAAGGAACAGAGAGGAAATACAAAAACAACCATAAAGCAAGTAATATAATGGCAATAAATATATACCTATAAATAATTACTTTGCATGTCAGTAGACTAAATGACCCATCAAAATACATGGGGTGATTGAATGGATAAAAAAGCAAGACCCATCTATATGCTGCCTAGAAGAGATTTATTTCAGACCTAAACACACATGCAGATGGAAAGTGAAAGGCTGGAAAAATATTTATCATGCAAAGTGAAGAGAAGTGAATGTGAAGAGAAGTCAAGAGAACAGAAGAGAAGTAATAGAAGTAAAGAGAAGATGGACAATATTTACATTGGACAAACTAGACATCAAAAAATAAGACTGTAACAAGAGACAAAGTGGGACATTACATAATCATAAAGGCAATAATCAAACAATACAATATAACAATTATAAATATTTATGCATCCAACATGGGAGCCCCAAATACATAAAGCAGGTATTAACAAACATACAGGAAGTAATCAATAGTAAGACAATAATAGTAGGGAGGTTTAACACACACCTCAATTATATCAATGGATAGATCAATTCAACCAGAAAATCAATAAGGATGAAGTAGTTATAAATGACACATAGGACTAGATGGGTCTAACATACATATTCAGAATATTCCATCCTGAAACAACAAAATCCACATTTTTCAAGTGCACATGGAATATTCTCCAGAATAGGTTACAAATTAGTCCACAAAACAAGCCTCAACAAATTCACAAAGATCAAAGTCAAACCTTGCATGTTTTCTGACCACAAGGTTATGAAACTAGAAGTCCACAAGAATAAATATGGAAAGACCACAAATACATAGAGTTTAAATAACATGTTACTAAACAATGAATGGGCCAACCAGGAAATAAAAGAAGAAATGAACAAGTACATGGAAACAAATGAAAATGAAAACACAATGGTTTAAAACCTTTGGGATGCAGCAAAATCTCTTCTAAGAAGGACATTTATAGCAATGCAGGCCTACCTCAAGAAGAAAAACCTCAAGTAAACAGCCTAACATTACACCTAAAGAAGCTAGAAAAAGAACAACAAACAAAACCTAAAACTAGCAGGGGAAAGAAAATAATAGAGTTTAGAGCAGAAATGAATGAAGTTGAAACTAAAAAAGCAATAGAACAGATCAATGAAACCAGGAGCTAGTTCTTTGAAAATAATCAATAAAATTGATAAGCCTCTACCTAGACTTATCAAAAGAAAAAGGAGAATGAACCCAATAAAAAAAATTACAAATGAGAAAAGAGATCACAACAAACATCACAGAAATACAAACAATTATAAGAGAAAATTGTGAAAAACTAGATGCCAACAAATTAGACAACCTAGAGGAAATGGATAAATTCCTAGAAACATATAACCTACCAAAATTGAAACCAGAAGAAATAGGGAACTTGAACTGGCCAAAAACCAGCAAAAAAAAATTGAACAGTAATCAAAAAACTCCCAACAAACAAAAGTTCAGGACCAGGTAGCATTATAGGCAAATTTTATCAAACATTTAAAGAAGAGCTAATACCTATTCTTCTCAAACTATTCCAAAAAATAGAAAAGGAAAATTTTCGAATTCATTCTATGAGGCCTGAATTACCCTGATACCAAAACCAGATAAAAACACCCCCCCAAAAAAACCAGAAGTAAAACTATTCAACAAAACACTAGCAAACCAAGTCCAACAATACATTTTATTTTTTTAAGGTTTTATTTATTTATTAGTTAGAGAGAGAGAGAGAGAGAGCACAGGCAGAGAGAGAGGCAGGCAGAGGCAGAGGGAGAAGCAGGCTCCCTGCCGAGCAAGGAGCCCGATGTGGGACTCAATCCCAGGATGCTGGGATCATGACCTGAGCCGAAGGCAGCTGCTCAACCAACTGAGCCACCCAGGCGTCCCCCAACAATACATTTTAAAAGATTATCACAATCAAGCGTAATTAATTCCTGGGTTGCAAGGGTGATTCCATATTCAAAATCAATCAATGTGATATATTACATCAATAAAAGAAAGGATAAGAGTCATATGGTCATTTCATTAGATGCAGAAAAAGCATTTGACAAAATACAGCATTCATTCATGATTTTAAAAACCCTCAATGAAGTAGGGATAGAAGGAATATACCTCAACATAATAAAGGCCATATATGAAAAAATGTCGGTTAAATCATCATTAATGGGGAAAACCTGAGATCTTCTCCCCTAAGGTCAGGAACAAGATAAGGATGTCCACTCTCTCCACTTTTATTCAACACAGTACTAGAAGTCCTAGCTACAGCAATCAGACAACAAAAAGAAATAAAATTCATCCAAATTGGCAAGGAAGAAGTAAAACACTATTTGTAGGTGACATGATACTCTATATAGAAAACCCAAAGACTCTACCAAAAAGCTACTAGAACTGATGAATTCAGTAGAGTCACAGGATACAAAATCAACATGCAAAAATCTGTTGCATTTTTATACACCAATACTGAAGCAGAAGAAAGAAATCAAAGAATTGGTAACATTTATAATTGTAACAAAAATAGTAAGTTATCTAGAAAGAAACCTAACCAAAGACGTGAAAGACTTGTACTCTGAAAACTATAAAACACTGAAGAAAGAAATTGAGATGACACAAATAAGTGGAAAGACATTCCATGCTCATGGATTAGAAAAACAAATATTGTTCAAATGTCTATACTACCCCAACCAATCTACACATTTAATGCAATCCCTATCAAAATACCAATAGCGTTTTTCACAGAAGTAGAACAAATGATTCTAAAATTTGTATGGAACTAGAAAAGACCCCAAATAGCCAAAGCAATCTAGCAAAGAAAAGCAAAGCTGGAGGCATCACAATTCCAGAGTTCAAGTTATATTACAATGCTGTAGTAATCAAAACAGTATGGTATTGGCACAAAAACGGACACATAGATCAATGGAACAGATTAGAAAACCAACAAATAAACACACAAATACATCATCAATTAATCTTCAACAAAGCAGGGAAGAATATACAAGGGAAGAAAGGAAGTCTCTTCAAGAAGTTGTGTTAGGAAAACTGGACAGCTACATGCAAAAGAATGAAACTGGATCACTTTCTTATACCACATACAAAAATAAACTCAAAATGGATTAAAGGGGCACCTGGGTGGCTCAGTGGGTTAAGCCTCTGCCTTCAGCTCGGGTCATGATCTCAGGGTCCTGGGATCAAGCCCTGCATCAGGCTCTCTGCTTAGCGGGGACCCTGCTTCCCCCTCTCTCTCTGCCTGCCTCTCTGCCTACTTGTGATCTCTCTGTCAAATAAATAAATAAAATCTTTTAAAAAAATGGATTAAAGACCTATATGGGAGACCTGAAACCATAAAAATCCTAAAAGAGAACATAGGCAGTAATTTCTTTGACATGGACCATACAAACTTTTTTCAAGAAATGTCTTCTAAGGCAAGGAAAACAAAAGCAAAAATAAACTGTTGGGACTTCATCAAAACAAAAATCTTCTGCAAAGCAAAGGAAACAATCAACAAAACTACAAGGCAAATTATGGAATGGGAGTAGATATTTATTTGCAAATGACATATCTGAGAAAGGGTCAGTATCCAAAATATACAAAGAACTTATTCAACACCCAAAAAACATAATCCATTTAAAATATGGGCAGAAGATGGAAATAGACATTTCTTCAAAGAAGACAAACAGATGGCTAACAGACAAGTGAAAAGATGATCAACATCACTTATCATCAAGGACATGCAAATCAAAACTACAATGAGATATCAAATCACACCTATCAGAATAGCTAAATCAAAAACTCAAGAAACAACAAATATTGATAAGGATATGGAGAATAAGGAACCCTCTTGCACTCTGAGTGGGAATGCAAACTGGTGCAGTCACTGTGGAAAATAGTATGGAGGTTCCTCAAAAAGTTAAAAATAGAACTGCCCCTGATTCAGTCATCCCACCACTGGGTATTTGCCCTAAGAATAAACAAACACTAATTAAAGGGATACACCCACCCTATGTTTATAGGAGCATCATTTACAATAACCAAGATATAAAAGTAGCCTAAATATCCATGGATTAATGAATGGTTAAGAAGATGTGATACACACACACACACACACACACACACACACACACACACACACACACAATGGAGTGCTATTCAGCCCTAAAAAAGAATGAAATCTTGCCATTTGCAATGACTTGGATGGAGCTAGAGAGTAAGTATACTGCTAAGTGAAATAAGTCAGTCAGAGAAAGACACATCATGTGATTTTACTCTTACATGGATTTAAGAAACAAATGGGCCAAGGGGTAAAAGGGTGGGGGAGAGACAAACAAAAAAACAGACTTTTAACTATAGAGAACTGATGGTTAAAGAGGGCAGGTGGATGGGGGGGAGTGGGTGAAATAGGTGAAGGATGAACAGTACACTAACTTGATGAGCATTGATGATAGAATTATTTTTTTAATTAAAAAAAAAAAGAGGGGGCGCCTGGGTGGCTCAGTGGGTTAAGCATCTGCCTTCTGCTCAGGTCATGATCTCAGGGTCCTGGGATCAAGCCCCGCATCAGGCTCTCTGCTCAGCAAGGAGCCTGCTTCCCTTCCTCTCTCTCTGCCTGCCTCTCTGCCTTACTATGATCTTTGTCTATCAAATAAAAAAATAAAACTTAAAAAAAAAAAAAGAGAGAACTGTGGGGAAAAAAAACATAGGCCTTCTCGATCAAGTATAATTTCTGGACTGTTTGACAGGTATTCCTTAATTGTTCCCCATAAAATTGGTACTATTTTACAGTTTCATGGGCAGTGTTCTCCCCACCAATCTGAAATAATCCATCCTTTTCCCCCAATTTTAAATGTGGCTAGTTTTTATCCTACATTATATTGCACTCAGTTTTTATCTTCCTTTATATATTGTCAAGTTATTGAGGAATAAATATGTGTCTCTCAATGTTTCTGAAACAATATATTCCACATCAGAATACAGTTAATATTCATTGGATGGAAGAGTAAGCAGGGTCAACATTAGATTTTAATCCAGGTTACTTTGCTCTAGATACTGGATTACAACAGGTGAACTGCTGTTTCTGAATAAACAACGGATTAGATATGCAATTAAGAAGAGTGTACCAGGCAGTCGTCATTAAACAGATCATTGCTATTTGCAAATAATTTTGAGCACTAGGGTCTCTTTGGGCTGTAAGAATTAAACACAGCTCTTCTCAGATCCCTATATATTCAGGCCTTTTATTTGGTGGAAGGGGTGGTTAGGGAGGGTCTAACTGCTCCCAGCAGATAGAAATGTATGTTATATAGCTTCTCAATGTAATAAGGTATTACATGTAGAAAGAAAATTTAATAAACCTCAGTGAAGTTTCATTATTTAAAAAAAAAAAAAACACTGAACTGGTGATACTTTTAAATGATATTGTTTTTACCAGTAGTTCAGTGGCTTGTTCAAGCAGTTAAGTTATAGTCTCTGAGAATTTCATTTTGTGTGACCTGCCCTTAATACGAATGGTTGAATAAGATTTAATGTTCAGAACCACTTGTTAAAGCAGGGCTCTCATTCAACACATGTTCATTGCAAAGCTCTCACACTGTAAAGATTGCTTGAGGGAGCCACATTTCTCTGGGGTGTGCTCTCAGTTTCTCACATCAACTCAACAGGACTTGAGGGCAATGGGCTGAGCTTTCCCCTTTGGGCACAGATCAGAACAGTTGTGAATGAGTAAAGCCTTTATAAGCCTTAGAAAAGGGGACTAGAAGAAACCCAATTAAACCTAATATAATTAATATAGTACAGAATTATACACCAACGTTTTCACTTTCAAAAAAATAAAAAATAAAAAAGACTGAGATTCATTCCAGAACAACAAAGAGGGTAAATGAGGGTAAGAATACCTAGAAATAGCTGTGTCCAGGAATGTCATCTTAGATGATGCTGATTATTAATTTTTTCCATATATGCTAGAATCTTATCTATGAATATTCAAAGTTATAACTTTAAATGAGTGTCTACTTTATAAATAATGTTATTTATTTTATTTCAGAAAAAAACCTTGTTGAAGTACACTGTCATCATCATTATTATTATTTTAAACAGGGAAGGGTTCTCAGCAGTTTTGGCTTGATATGGGGCCTTTAATATATTTAGATATATCTCCCAAAGGTTTTAATTAAATTCAATTATAACAAATTTTTGGAAGTCTATCACTCCCATTTTTCCTGTCTTCTTTAAATCTGAGGTTACCTGAACAAAGAAAGTAATTTTTAAATGATTGTTATTGTGACTAATATGTATTTCTCCTTGTAATACTGGATACTGATATCTGAAAAAGAAAGCAGCCTCAACATATTTTATCTTGATCATTCCAGATTCCTGGCACTACACTGTCACAACCAGAGATGACCCTTCGTGGTAAACCCAAATTCACCCTTTATTTTCCTGAAAAGCAGTTTTAGCCTGAACGGTCCAGATTATAGCTTCAACATTTTAACTTCCTGTTGCCTCTCTACCCACTGACACTCTAATTTAGGAAATATCCTCTCTTCATTCCAGGCCTGAAGTTCACTCCATTGATGGAAAGTTACACATGAAAACATTTTGCTCCTGTCTGAACCAAAATCATGAACTTGAATTAAATGGACAATTTAGTCATTTGGGTTTTAAATATTTGAGAGCTTATAACTACCACTCAAAGCAGGAAAGCTATTTAAACCTCTAAATATAATAATGAGCAATAAACACACACAGTTTGATACTTAATAACCCATATCTACTCGCAATTAAAGTGACTGCATCATAATGAGTTTTGCCTCATAGCAGGGGAACTTTATCTAAATGTATGTCCCCAGTATTTCAGAATAGAGTCAGACTCTTGTTAGAATGCCGTTGGAAATTGGAAACCCTACAGGTAGAGTTTCTTGTAGAAAATATACTCATTATTAAATGATCTTCACCATCCGAAGCAAAGAGAGCAGGTCAAGGTGATGTACTGTCCATTTTTTGCCTGTTTGAAGGCTGGACAGCCAACCTGTCCAGAGCCCAGGACAGGAGCTAATTTTGAAAGGCTGTATCTCAATTTATATGGATGCAAAAGAGCACAGATTTCAGTAAACAAGTCCTTGGCTTGATTTTACACAATTTAAACACTCAAAGAAATAAGTTTTTTCCAGGCAAAGATATGTGCCTTTTGAGGGACAAATACTCATTTTGTCTAAAATACACAAAATACACAGATTGAAGGGAAAAGAGGAGGTTATTCCTTGACTATCCATTAAAAAATGAACTCAGGGTAAAGGGTACCAACCCACCCACTTTGAAGGAAGCTCAGCTTTTCTCCCCCAAAGAGTATAAAAGAATACTCTCTTGCTCAAATCAAGCCAATCATATGTGTTCCTCCTTTATGCCTCAGAGCCTCTCTGATGCAGAAAAACACTGTAGTGTCTCTGTTAATGTGTGCTGGACTACGGTCTTGCCTACTCTACTCCCTGCAGGAAAGCCCAAGATATACTAGTGCTGCCTAGGTAATAGAGGTTTTGATGTGACTGAATGGAAAATCGAGCTATTTCAGCCAAGGAAGATATCTGATGAATTTACATAAGACAGAACAAAGCCTGTGTTGCTTTCCACAGAGCAACTATTGTCCACCCAAATCCTTATAGAATGTTCTTTTAAAAAATTTTCTTACTGGGCATCCCTTTTGTTACAGATGTTCTACAAACACCTCTGGAAGATGCAAAGAAAAAATAACACATCATTTGAGTTTTCAAGATCATGACCAAATAACACATTTCACAAATAGCTTTAAGAAAATGGTCAGAGGAGAAGTTAAGACAGCTTTTCACTGAAGTTGATAGACTATTTGAACTTCACCCAAAAGAACCTTTTATCTTCTGATCCTATAACTCTCCAGCAGGAATATTTTTTTAAAAGATATTTATTTATTTATTTATTTATTTATTTATTTATTTATTTGACACAGAGAGAGAGAGAGAGCACAAGTAGGCAGAGCAGCAGGCAGAGGGAGAGGGAGATGCAGGCTCCCCGCTGAGCAGAGAGCCCGAAGCGGGACTCGATCCCAGGACGCTGAGATCATGACCTGAGCCGAAGGCAGAGGCTTAACCGACTGAGCCACCCAGGCGCCCCTCCAGCAGGAATATTAAAATAGGATTCCAAATTAAGATAAAACAAAATAATATTCCAAATAAGTCCCACGTATCTAGGACAAATCTGAAGCTGCATTCTACTCAATTACATGTCCTTGTTAGAGACCTCAAACTTCATAAAAGACTGTTGGTGGTCTCCCCAATGTAGCTGGTTGTTAAAGCATACTTTTGGCACTCATTCACTGATGCAGAGTAGCTGCACTCCAGGCACTTGTCCAGGAATGTAACCCTGGACCATTGCAGCAAAACCAAACAAAACTTGGTAAAGGCAAATAAAAAGAGTAAGTGCCTAAGGGAACTCGCATTAGTTCCAACTCATTTGATTTTAAGTTAGAAAACCCTTGTTCTTTCCATTTCTTAAAGGAAACAGGTATTTCATGGAAGTCAAAGCACAGGGATGCAATCGGACCTCACAAGTGGATTTAGCTGTGTGTCTCATGTGGTTTTGTCTGCATACATGATTCATCACTCACTGTACCTACAGATCAACTCCTACTACTTGGTTTCATAAGGCTGGCTAAAGATATCTAATCTTGACAATATATAAGCTTATTTTGTAGATTCCGCCTTCAGAAAAGAGGCTATCTCCCCTCTCTCTTTCCATTCCAATTCCAAACCCCAGGGGAAAGGATTATGCTTGCTCAACATGCAGCCTGGTTCATGCCCAACTAATACATTATAGGCAAGGAATATGATGTAGGATAAAGAACAGCTTGGTCCATTTTAAATCAAATTCCTACCCCTGATCCAGTCAACAGCTCAGGACTATGTTTTGCCAAATCGCTGCTATGGCCTTACCATTATGTGAATCATAGAGTAGCGAGAAAAACCAAAACAGATGTGGAGGTATGTGAAATGGAAAGGAAACACATTATGGTCCATGATAGATATTCAGGGCTTCCATTTCTAAAGAAATTCTAAAATGCCATGTTTAAGCAAAAGGCAGCTTACTTGCAAACATCAGCAGTGACCACCTTGAGCAATGAGCCATGGGTGATGCTTTTAGCCTACCATGAAAGCCTTCATGAAGAACACCTTTATAAGGCACTCACTCTGAGGATGTTGCTGAGGACCTTGCTTCCTATCTCAGGGGACATGCAAAAACCATCAACAGCATCTCAGTATTAGGACATTCATGTTTTTGTTTTATAAACCCCGAGGTATATGTAACAAATCATGCTGCTCTCTTCACATTTGCTACTGGAAATTCAGAAGTGCTAAGCAGGTTTTTAGATGTTTGTTGTATATTATCTTCCTACGTTGATTCATCCTATTTTTTTAACATGTTATTTTTGCTTATGACCTCCCACTTATTTTAAATCTTTTCCTCCTTGTGCTTTCATGTGTATTTTAAAGCTGCTCTTTAGATCTTATTTAATTGTTGTGGCAAAAAAATTAAATTAAAAAATTATTCATGCTCATATCTATACCTCAAATAAAATGATTTTTAAATGGCAAAGCTGTGTGGTTTAGTTAATATAAAAGTACAGAAATTTTCCCAAGGCTTCCTCACCAAGTTTGAAGTTATTTTTCTGGTTTGGTATTCCTGGGTAGAAATCCTTCCTTTTCCCCATATTTTCTCATGCTCTGTTGTAATTACTGCTCCCTGGGCCTATAAGTCTTCAAGCTTCCTTCCAAAAGTAAAGATAGATAGTTTTTTAAATTCTCATACTGTTAGAAATTTTAAAACATACCAAGAAGGTACAAAATGAAAAGTGATGCTGTTTTAAGCAGCTTCCAAGTGTCAAGTAAAGAATACTTGCCCGTGTTTTACTCCACAGAGAGGCATATATTTGACTCTCCTCTGAAATACTGACTCCACTTAAACTCCTTCACCCCAACCCTATGTCAGCTTACTGTTGAAGTACAAGTCATTCAGTAAGTTCTCAGCATAGCCCGGATAGCAGAAGAGAAGTTCATGAACATGGAAGTGCTGCCTTTTATTAGGAGCTTTACAGTTAACTTGCATTCCTAGTTCTTGAAAGAGATAGGGTTTGCTTGGACAAGGTGAACCCTGCAACATCTCTAATTGAACCGTGGCCTCACAGCTTGCCATTCTGGCTTGTCATGGTCAAGTGCTGCTTTACTAAAAAACACCCTGGCACAACTGGACAAAACATTTGCTTTCTCATCAACATAACGTTGACCTGTTAGAATCTATAAAAAATGTTAAAATAGTGATATATTAGCAGTTTAATAGATAAGCAGGTTCTCTGGAAACTCCATTTCAAATACTCTCTTTTCAGAAATTTATGGAGACAATGTTCCAGATTGCTAGCAGAGCAGTACCAGGAGTTATTTACTGAAGTAAGGGTAACTGAACTTTGACAGGGACTCACTCTTGGTATTTTGATTAATCATTTTTTTTTTCTATTCTCTCTATAAACATATATTGAGCTCGTACCAAGCTCCAAACACTGGAGTTGCAAAGGTTAACAAGACACAACTTTCTTGTCCTGGCAGCTTAGAGCCCAGTATAGGAGACAGAAATGTAAAGAATTAAGTTATGGCTTAATATGGATGAGGGGAAAAAAAAAAAAAACTGTAGCAAAGTACTCTTATAGCATGTTAACAGGGCAAAGGAGCCAATTTGGGGTAACATTTTAAAAAGAAACCATCCCCTGAGCTGAATTTTAAGATAGGCAGTTAGAACTTTGGTAACTTAAACCAGGAAAGGATGTCTCAGGAGGTGAGTAGACATGACCTATGAAAAAGCCCATGACAGGGCTTCCCAACTTCAGCACTACTGGCTTTTTGGACTGGATAATTCTTCGTTGTGGGACACTACTCCATACATTGTACAATGTTTAGCACCATCCATCATGGGCTCTACTCACTACATCTCAGTAGCAACCCCCATTACCCAGGTGTGACAACCAAACCAAAACAACAAGCAACAACAACAGCAAAAACCTCCACACATTCCTAAATATTCCCTGGGTGAAAGACAAAATTTCCCCTGGTTGAGGACAACTGACCTACAAGAACTTATTAAAGCATCAAAATGGACAGGGACAGGCTGATGGTGACTAAGGGAGATTGGGGTCAGACTGTGTGGCAGGGTCCTATATACCATGCTAAAATGATATTTAATGATTTGGAATATTTTACAGGTAGTCCTAGATTTTGAGTCATATTAATTTTTATATTTCTCCAAAAAATACCTGGTTAACATAGACATTATGAGCAGTGTAATAGCATGTACATCAGAGATATTCATTTCTGGGAGTGTTTATAGCTTCCATTATATGCCTGGCTGTACAATTTCTCCCCAAATCCTGTATAATCCTATTTCTAGCAATTTCTTGGGTAGCACCATTGACACCACTACATTTTTTTGCCTTTAGCAGAGAAGAGCACAAAATTAAGTCAAGCAAGCAAAAATGGTGCTCACTTTTAAAAAATAAATCATTGAATGGATGAGTGCATGAGCCAATTAAATAATTAAGTGGAAGAAGGAGAGAAATTAAGAGTGATTGAGGAAGAAGTTGGGATGCCTGGGTGGCTCAGTCAGTTGAACATCTGCCTTTGGTTTGGGTCATGATCCCAGAGTCCTGGGATGAGCCCTGCTCAGCAGGGAGTCTGCTTCTCCCTCCTTCCTTCCCCCAACCTATATATGTACACATATGTTGTCTCTCAAATAAATAAAATATTTTTTTAAAAAGGGAATGTCTTCTATCAATAAAGTAATAAAAGAGATTTTCTTATGTAGATAGGGAAATTGGTTCTGAAGAACACTAAGCAATGGCATCTTTTTTAGAAAAAAAATCAATATTTTTTTTGAGGGCCTACTGAAGGTATTAACACTCAGTAGGGCAAAAAGTTCTGATATATTGCTGAAAAGTCAGTCTTACTATTTTATAGTTAAACCTTGTACTCAATCCTTAGAAATGACTAACAAAAGAAAAAAATGCAGTGCTAAATTGGAAACAGCTAATAGTAAATTTAAGGCAAGGGGCAACTTGTACCTGAGTTAGGAAGACCTGATATTATGCCCTCGGGATCAGACTAAATATGTGTGCTTTTCAGTTTGGCCATCATTCAAGCTAGAGCTTTGCAGTTTGACACTGTGAAGCAACTTCCTGGTAAGGATCAAGGGTAGAAAATACAGTGCAAACAAGTTTCTTGCATTTTAAAGGTAGAATTGCCATGCACCTCACTGCCGTGGTGCTATGAAGATAGACCTCAAGAGAGACTCTTTTTGAAGGTAGTGGTTGGAACAATTTGATGTTGAATGCCTCTGATCACCTCACGAAATTTTGCAAGGGGAAAGAGGGCAACAAAAACAGTCACCTCTGGACATATTTTCTTGAAAAGTTATCCGGTCATCTTAAGTAACCCATGGTGTCTTCATGAAAAAAAGCCTTTTGAATCCTTTGACTCTAGCAAAAGAGTGCTAGTGCTTCCTCTTCTTTAAGAGAAAGATTAAAAAAATTTTTTTTAAGATTTTATTTATTTGACATAGAGAGAGATCATAAGTAGACAGAGAGGGAGCAGAGAGAGAGAGGGGGAAGCAGACTCCCTGCTGAGCAGAGAGCCTGATGTGGGGCTCAATCCCAGGACCCTGAGATCATGACCTGAGCCAAAGGCTGAAATGTTCTTAAAAACATTTTTTCAGGGCACCTGGGTGGATCAGTAAAAACAGATGAAAAAAATGTAGTAAAAATTTTATTGTGGTAGAATAAACAGAACATATACATGCCATCTTAACTAACCATTATTAAATGTATAGTTCAGTGGTAGTAAATATATTCATATTGATATACAACCATTACCATTATCCATTTCCAGGGATCTATCCTGTAAAACTGAAATGCTCCAGCCATTAAACAACTCTATATTTCCCAAATCCCCACGAATCAGCATTTTACTTTGTTTCTATTAATTTGACAACTCTAAGCATCTCATATAAATGGAATCACACAGTATTTGAGAGTTTTTTCTGTGACTGGGTCATTTAACATAATGTCCTCAAGGTCATTCATATACAGCATGAGTAAGAATTTCTTTCCTTTTTATGGTAGAATAATATTTTATTGTATGCATATACTACATTTTCACTAGCACCATTTGTTGAAAAGAACATCCCTAACCCATTGAATGGTTTCAGCACCCTTGTCAAAAATCATTTGCCTATATATGTAAGGATTAATTTGGACCTTGAAATTCCACTTGATTGGTTTATATATCTGTCTTTATGCCAGTACTACACTGTTTGAATTATTGTGGGGTTTGGGGTAGGAGCAAGATGGCAGAGGAATAGGAAACCTAAATTTCATCTGTTCCCAGGAATTCAATTAGATAGTTATCAAACTATTCTGAATACTTACAAACTCAACAGAAGATCAAAGAAAAGAATAGCAGCAATTCTATGAAATCAGAAAGGGACCTGTAGCACTGTTTTTCTTTTTCAAGATTGTTTGGCTATCTGGGGTCCCTGATATTCCACACAAATTTTAGGAGGGTTTTCTATATTTTTATAAGAAATGTCATTGGAATTTTGATAGGAACTGCACTGAATCTATAAATCCTTGGGGTGTAGTATTGACATCCTAATAATAAGTCCTCCATTCTATTAACATGGGATATATACCCACTTGTTCCTTAATTTCTTTCAGCAATGTTTTGCAATTTTCATCATACAGGTCTTAAACCTCATTGGTTTAAGCCTAAGTATTTTATTTTTATGCTAGTGTTTATAAATGAAATTATTTGTATATTTTCCTTTTCATATTGTTCATTGTTAGTGTATGGAAAGTCAACTGATTTTTCTACATTCTGTATGTTACATCTTTTGTGTGTCTAAAACCATGAATTCCTTTTTTTAAAAAAGATTTTATTTATTTATTTGACAGAGAGAGAGATCACAAATAGGCAAAGAGGCAGGCAGAGAGAGGGGGGAAGCAGGCTCCCCACTGAGCAGAGAGCCCAATGTGGGCCTTGATCCCAAAACCCTGAGATCATGACCTGAGCCAAAGGCAGAGGCTTAACCCACTGAGCCACCCAAGCACCCCTAAAACCATGAATTCTTTAAAACATATCAGTATCTTAAATCATGAAGAAAACAAAAAATACAGTTACAAACCATTGTTAGAAAACTAGCTTTTTTTATAATTGCCCACATATTTACCTTATTTAGCTCTTTATTTCTTCATTTGGCTTCCAATTACTGTCTAGTGTCCTTTTGTTTCACTCTGGCATGACTCCCTTGAGCATCTTTTGCAGGGCAGATCTAGTGGCAATGGACTCTTAGCTTCTCTTTATCTGAGAACATCCTAATTTTGCCCTCACTTTTGTAGGACAATTTTGCCAGATCTAGGATTTGGTGTTTTCCTTTGCACTCTGAAAAGATTGATCCATTGTCTTCTGGCCTCCAATGTTGCTGATGAGAAATCTGATGATCTCACTGAGGAGATGACTCATGTGATGAGTCACTTCACTCTTGCTGGTTTCAAAAGCTTCTCATCTTTGCCTTTCAGAAGTTTAATTACAAAATGTAGATCACTTTGAGTTGATCTTGGAGTTTGTTGAATTTCTTGGGTGTTTATATTCATGTCTTTCATCAAATTTGGGAAATTGCCAGTCATTCTTTCTTCAAATATGCTCTGCCCCTTTCTCACTTTTCCTTCTGGTACCCCCATAATGTCTGCTATTGATCCACTTGATGGTGCCTCACAGTTCCCTTGGGTTCTGTTCAGTTTTCTTCAATCTTTCTTTCAATTCCTCAATTTCCATTGTCCTCAGGGCTAGTTTGCTGCTTATTACTTCTGCCTGCTCAAATCTGCCTTTGAATCCCTGGGTCCTTTGAATTGAAATTTTTCATATCAATTATTCTAATTTCCAACTCGAATTTTTTTCTTGCCTCTCCTCCTTCTCTTTTTTTTTTTTTTAGTTTTTTTATCCCTTTATCAGTATTTCCATTTTGTTCTCACATTGCTTTCTTGACTTTCTCCACATCTTTATTTCTCTGAGCATCTTTAAAGCAGTTGTGTTAAAGTCTTTGTTAAGTACATCTGTGATCAGGTCTTCTTTAGTGAGAGTTTCTATTTATTTTTGTCATTTGAGTAAGCCCTACTCCCCCATTTCTTTGCATGCCTTGTGATTTATTTTCATTGAAAACTAGACATTTGAATTCTTATAATGTGATAAGTCTAAAGCTCAGATGCTCCATTAGGATCTGCTGTTTTTGTTATTGTTTTTATTGTTTTGAGTTGCTGTAACTGTTGTAGGTTGCCCCTCTGTGCCAAGGTTCATCCTAAAGTGTAAACTTAAGTTCTTCTCAGGTATTTTCTGAGCCTGAATCTTTCCTTGGGCATGTGCAGTCACTTTCTTCCTTGTATATGTAGTTGTTTTTGAATGTCCTAATCTTTATGTTTGGCTACTTAAAGGGTGAAAAGGAGGAAAAGGAGGTTTAAATCTTCCCTTATATCCTTTGGAAGTCACATGAGCCAGAGTGGGGAGGGGCTTGCAGTCATGTGGGGAGATCCAACAAGGGCTGCTTGCTGCATCTCTGTGATCATCTCTGTGATCAGAAGCAGCAATCACACAAATCTCTGATGTATGGAGAACAACGTGCTTTTTTCCCCACCCTGGCTCCTTCAAACTGTACACATGTTGCTCCCAGAATATGTACACCATTGCCTGCCATGGAGTGGGGTAGGAGAATGGGTAGCTGCTACTGTACTAAGAGCTGAAATTGATGAAAATTAACTGCAATTTAATGCTCAACCCCACCCCTGGAAGTTGTAAACTTTCAATAGATTCCAGAATTCCAAGATAGTTACATCAGACAGATTCAGGCAGTACAATTGTTATTTGGTGAGGAGAGAGATTCCTGGTATTTCCTCCTCCACCATTTTAATCTCATTCTCGATTACTCTTTTTATACATATTAAAATATTTTATTCTTCTTTTACATAAGTATATGTATTATACTTGATTAAACATTGTATCCATGACCCCGTAATAAAGTATTTATAAATTCTTTGTCAAAAGCATGAGTTTGCATATTTATATAAATCATTTCCTTCTATTTCAATGACCTATCTACCAGAATTTCTCTTCAAGTGGCTTACTGCTACTTAACCCACATAGCTTCTTTTTACCCTTTTTTTCTCTGCAGTTCCCGCTAAACTTTATTTATCTGTAAAATGTATTTAGCTTTCTTCCTTTTGTCTTTTGACATATTTGTCCCAAACAAAAATTCTTATTCAAAGTGGATGGAATAGGGCAAATTTCCAGTGCCTTCATTTTTATGACACTATGTTTCATACTGAGGCTAGGCTCTTTGGGTTTCTCTTTCCAGTTATTATAAAATAATAATTATAGGATAGCTTACTTCAAAATTCAATTCCTTATTAATTACCTAGAATTGATCAATATAAAAATATTTTATCATGATAAATATAAACATATAGATAAAATATAGCTTTTCTTAGTAAGCAAAGAGAAATGCAGGTGGAGGTTTAGAAGGATAAAAAGAAATATATGTCCATTACCTACATATTCTGAACTTCGCACATTTAACCAGATACAACATGGATTAGATAAACTCTGGGGTCCTTTCTGACTAACAGTCTACTATTCTATAATCAATATGCTTGTCTTTCAATGATTTTAAAACACACATCCTGGGATATGCTTGTCTAGTTATGTTAGGGATGGTCAGATCTTGATATATTTATCTGTATGCAGGCATTAATGCTTCATTTATCAGGAATGACAGGAAATAAATTTTGTGAGCTAAATCATTAAGCAACATTTTCAGGTCACTACTTTTAATCCCCTTATGCACAAATATGTTCAGTTTTGTTACAAATTTTCTGTTGAAAATTGTCTATTGTGTATTGCCATATACTGACAAAAGAACATACTCTCATTAGGCACACTTACTGAACTGTGGCAAAGTATAGCATCTTTAGTAGTTCTGGGGGTTTGTAGAGCTATTTACCTCTGTACTATCTGACTCCAAAATAATAAGACCTCTTAGCAAAGTTATATGTATGCTAAATCTATTTAGAAGAACTTTGATTTTCCAAAATTTTTCGTCTAGTTCTCTGTTGATTTCTGTCACTCTTTCCTATTGTGTTTTCTGGTAAACCTGCTTCTTAAGTTTATATAAAATAACTTGAGTAATGACACTAAGGTTCTCTGAGTTAAAATACCTAAGCTAACTGATATTTATTTGTTGCTCAGGTATTTTTTTCACTTATCCTTTGCTTTACTCTATATTCTAAATTCTGATGTTACTGGCCAAAGAAAGTGAGACTTTAGAGTGTTCTTCAATTTCCTCTGACAAATATGTATTATAGTACCTCTAACATTCACCATTATTAATCATTTTATAATAGTACTTGAAAGCAAAGCTATGTTAGGGTTTTAAGGAATTTCACTGCATACAATGACAGTGTAGGAAAGAAAGGAGACAATTACTAGATCCCCAGCCATCTCACCACCAAAACAAGAACGTACTCCATCAAGTTTCCCCTCTCTCTTCTGCATTAATTTCTTCCTTTTTCTTTATCATGTCCTTGCAATACAAACATCCTGTTATTCTCCCATCTTAAAAATATTTAATCCCACTATCCCCATCACCATTCTCCCCTTTCTTAGTGTCTTTGGATTAAAATGCCTCCAAAATTGTCTATACTCAATGCTGGCAATTCTTCCATCCCATTCTTCCATTCTTCAATCAGCTTTTGTCTTCTATCTCCCCACTAAAACTACTCAGTGTAAAGTTGATCAAGGATCTCCATATTGCTAACTACCATGGTTAATTTAATCTCAGTCCTCATCTTACTCAGCATAGCTTTAGCATTTGACAAATTTGATCTCTCCCTCCTTCTTTACATACTTTCTAACTTGGATGCAAAAACATTTTTCTCGTTCAGTTATACAATGAGTAAGTCTAGGGATCCAACATACAGCAGGTAACTATAGTTAACAACACTATAGTATATACTTAAAAGTTGCTAAGAGTAGATATTAGAAGTTCTCACCACACCCACAATAAATGGCAATAATGTGAGGTGATTCATTTGTTAATTAACCTTATTGTGGTAATCATTTCACAATATATATGTATAACGCATCATTATGTTTTATGCCTTTAAGTTATATAACATTATATATCCATTTTATCTTAATAAAGCTGGAGAAAAAAAGGAATCTAGCATAGATCCTGGCATTAGACAAGTAGTAGATTAAAAAAATATTGAGAACTTCTCTTAAAAGTCACAGCTACATAACTAGTGATAAATCATGCCATAGAGTAGGAGATATTTGCAATAAATATACACTACAATAGATTGCAGTAATTTTCTGTGGCTACCATCATGAATTAACAAAAACCTAGTAGCTTAACCAATACAAACTCATTTCTTACAGTTCTGTAGGTCAGGATTTGGACATGACTCCCACTGGGCTAAAATCAGTTATTAGTGAGGCTGTGATTCATTCTAGAGGATCTAAGGGTCCATTTTCTTAGTCATCTGGGTTGTGGGAAAAATTCAGTTGTTTGTGCTTGTAGAGTCAACATTCACATTTCCTTGCTGACCATTAGCTGAGAGCCATGAGTAGCTTAAGGCTGACACATTCCTTGGCACGTGGCCCTCTTATTCCATCTTTAAAGCCAGCAATGCAGCAATGGTAAGTTCATTTTTTTTTAATGTTACCTCTCTGATCCTTTTTTCTGCCTTCCTCTTACACTTTGAAAAACTCATGATTAGATTAGGTTCACCTTAATAATCCAGCATCTCTCCATCTCAAGCTCTTTAACCTTAAGATTATTTCCAAAGTCCCTTCTGTCATGAGAAGTAACATAATCACATGTGCCAGCAATTCAAATGTGGACATTTTTTTAGGCCATTAACCTATCTACCACAGATCCACCCATATCTAGAATATTAAAAATACTTCTATAAATCAATGAGAAAAAGCAGTAAAATTGGACAAAAAGACTTGAACAGGTACGAAGAGGACATCTAAATGGATATTAACCTCATAAAAGGTTCTCCAATTTCTAGCCAATAAAAAAAAGACAATTAAAACCACAATGCAATTATACTCCTCATGCACCAGAATGACTAAAATATAAAATAAAGATAGTTCCAAGTATTGGCCAAAACATCAAATAATTAGAATTCAGATCTTGCTGATAGACATGTAAATTGGTATAATCACTTTGGCAAACTCTTTGGCAGTATCACTAAATTTGAACATAAGCATACTCTGTAACCCAGTAATTCTACTCAAGTATATGCGAAACAAACAAACAAAAAAACTCCTACATAGATACATTGCAAGATGTACAGAAACTGTTCATAAGAGCTAATATATCAAGAAATTGCAACAGATAAAATGTTTATGAATAGGAGAATGGTTAAAGTTTATCATCATCATACAATAGAATATTAGCCAGGGTAGGATCTAGAGGCACCTGGGTAGCTCAGTCAGTTATGTGTCTTCCTTTGGCTCAGGTCATGATCCTGGATCCTGGGATAGAGCCCTGTGTCAGGCTTCTCACTCATCAGGCTGCCTGCTTCTCCCTCGTCCTCTGCTGTTCCTCCCTCCCCCTGCTTGTGCTCTCTGTCTTAAATAAATAAAATCTTGAAAAAAAAAAAAGAATGTAGGATCTGCAAATACAATTCACAGATATGATATTAAACAAAATATGCCAGATATGGATACAAGATAGATAATTAATGCTGTGGGGCTTTTTGTGTGTTTTTGTTTTTTGTGGGTTTTTGTTTTTTTGTTTTTTTGTTTTTATTTTTTTACCATAAAACTAGTCTTTGGTGTTAGAAGTCAAAATAGAGATTTTCCTTGGTGGGAAGCAGTGACTGGGAGGTGGCAGAAGGGAATGATAACAGGTCCAAGGAAGAGTTTTGTTTGTTTGTTTGTTTTTTATCTGAATGCTGACTACATTGGTGAGTTTATTTTGTGAAAATTCAGTGATTTTCTGTATGTCCTACACATCAAAAAATAATTATATCACTTCTTTGTTTAAAATCCTGCAATGGTCCCCCATTTTCTTCATAGTAAAACCCAAATGGATTCATGCTTTCCATACTCCAGACCTCCATTACAATTCTTCTCTTATCCTTCAGCATTCCCCTTGTTCACTTTGCTCCAACCATACTCACTTCTTAGTGGTTTCTGATGTCAGTCTGTCTCCTATCTGAGAGCTTGGTGATATCTTTTTGGTCTCCTTGAAATGCTCTGTCCATATGTTAATTTTCCTATTCGACTAACCTTATAATTTAAATCCTTGCTCAAAAATCACCCCTTTGGCAAGTCCTAACCTAATTCTGCCCCCAACACAAGCACAAACCCTGATTGTCCTGATGTTCCCTACACTGCTCTTTTTTTTTCCCCTATAGCATTATCTTCTAACCTATTATATTTTTTACTTAGATCTTTTATTTAATGTCTCCCTACTCACTATAAACTATCATTTTCACGAAAGCAGAGATTTTATATCCCAAGGATCTTGTACCTAATATGAGTTAGATGGATTAAGTAATTGAATTAATCAAACAGTTCAATCTGAAATGTATTTCTCTGTTTAACAGTTAGTGGAGCTCTCAGAGATAAATGATAGGGTTTACCTCAAAACACTGTCCATAGCTAGCTGTTTACCAAAGGAAAAGGACCAGAATTATTGTCTGGGTAGTTTCTATCATTGAATAACAAACAGCCTGACCAACAATTAGGTACATGCTTGTAAGAAAAGAATAACTTAATATTTCTCAAGAGTTAAATAGCAGGCCTGATAACCATCCTTAGAAAGGCCTGCATACAAGGTTGGCTCTTGGCTGATATCTGGGAACTTCAACTGGAGGAATGTTCCCAGTGCTCCCTAACCAATAATGGTGGTTTGTCTTGTAGACTGTGTAAGCATTGTGGTTTATGCAAAATGCTAACCTACCCTCTGGGAGTCTGAAATTTTGGTATATGCTAGACAGAGGGTACCTACAACCAATCCCCAGCAAAAATCCTGGGCCTAACGTCTCTACTTTCCTGGCAGACAACATTTTACAAGTGCCATCACAATGTGATGAATATACTGGAGAAATTAAGCATGTCTTATTATGACTTCATGGAGACAGGACTCCTCAAAGTTTGTAGCTCAAAGTTTGTCCCACCTGTCTTTTGCCTCTGCTAACTTTCTCTTGTATCCTTTTGCTGAATAAATCTTAGCCATGAGCAAACTATATGCTGAGTCCTATAAATCTTCCCTGTATATCACCAAACCTGAGGAGGTTTATGAGAACTCTTGACACACTCATCATACACAAATAAGGTAGTAGGAATTTTTTCTTTTCTACATTCTCATTTTATACAGTGGCTCGGAAAAACAAAATGTCTAGGTTGTAAGGGAATGCAGATATTGTGACACACAGACTTATTCATTAGGAAAATGCTGTAGCTACTAGATCAGAACTTGGCCATTGAGAATACAAAGAATGTAAACTCAGTTTGAATGTCCTGGTCCCAAATACCTATAAAAATTAAAAATATATATCTTAATGCAGACAAATAGATAATATCTGAGCTCTTCTGATCATCTGTACAAGGTGTCCACACAGACTAGGAATATGCCATGCACCATCAGGTCTGGAAGAATCTGAGGCAATGGGGAGTACACTGTCCAGACCACAGGAAACAGCAGCTGTCCAGAGATAACTGTGACTATGCAGGGATGGAGCCTAATGCAGCCAGATCTTTGAATTTCTAAGTCAGAAAAGCATTTTTAAGTAAAGTCTTCAAATATTTAATAAGCCTTGGCAACAAACTAAAACAATTTTTAAAGTGGCCAAACCAAACATATTCTATGTAATCCACCAGTTCCGAATCTCTCATGTCTTACATGAAAATTTATGAATGTATGTATTTAATTCATATCCTAATTCTCAAAAAAAATTAAAAAAGCCTAACTTCAACATAGAAGTACTACAGAAATCTGGGATCATTAGACAAAATAATCATAGCTCTTGCTTAGCAGTGATTTGCTTTCAGATAATACAATTAGAAAAGTCTCATGAAAAACAGTAAAGAAGAGCATCAAAGCTGAAATCGTTCGAGTAATCTGAATCAATTAACAGAACCAGACTGTTTATTATTTTATGTCCTAGAATGGCAACCTTCACTTTCACACAGATGCCAAATAGTACTGTCTATATTTCTTTAGCCCAAGACACAAATATACAAGTAGTTAGGTCCTCAGCAGAAGAGCTGACCTGTCATCCTTAATCCAACCAACCCTCATCCCCAAGATGAATAGCATTAAAGTTACCATACAAATAAAGTTCTGGTCTCACCAGGATTGTTGTGATCATGCACTCAAGCATTCTAAGGTTGTCAGATGTTTTAACGATAGATTTAACACAACCATTTTGCCCCCTTCTCTTACCATTTACCTTCTGTCCAGGCTATTGATTTGCTCTCCAAATCAATCCAAAAAATATATACCTTTGCAGAATGTTTATTATCTTTTCAGTAGGCTCCTAGTAGAAGTTTGAATTTCCTAAACTGGACTGCTGGTCAAAGCGTGATCTTATAATCTTGTCCATCTTTAATGTGATGTAATTCTAAATGGACCATTTATCTGCTTGTCCAGAAAAAGCTGAGGAGTTAGAAAAGCAAGATGATCAGAAGTAAAAATGCCCATGTTATTATCCCAAATACACACGTTGATGATAACTATTCTAGGCAGTTTATTTTGCCCTCCCTCCTTGTTTTCAAGGTTGAACCTCAATGACAGACTTCTCCTTACTAAAAATAAACCATTTGTCTTCCAGAAATTCACTGAAGATGTCCCAGATTTGTGAGAGGCCATATAGCTCATGGTGTAAAATCTCTAAGAGTTGACTTCTTCAGAAGTTCTAGGGGAAACTAAAATGCTCAAGCAACTCCATCTTGTGCATAGGTCTGTATATACACACATTTAGTATACTACTCATCATATAGATCTTAATTCAAGAATAGAGGATATTTGTTTTATTACAAGTTGTGCTAATTTTAAATCTCTCATCTAAGTTTTATTACTTTTCTTCTAAAACATTTCCTTTTTTCATAATATTGAGAGGGCTAGGAATGAATTTTTAGGAAATAAAAATTAAAGATACATTTGACCATTATTTCTTCAGAAAAATAGTTCAGCATCTTCTTATTTGGTGGTGGTTGTTGTTTTGTTTTTTGAGTAGGAGATCAATTCATTTGGACATAAGAATGAGGTCTTTGAACTGGGTCAAGTTAACTTGGCCTTAGGAAGCCACAGTTTTATTTCAGGATATTCAAGGCATTGTCATTCATCGCAGAAGTAATTGGAAGAGGTAATGGTCTAAGTTAGGGGCACCAGAAAAACCCTATCCAGAGACTGGTTCTATGACATAGTGCCCCTGATTATTTTTGCAAGAAATTCTACAAGACCTTGATCCTTGACCTTATTGTGCATTCCCCACCCCATTCTGTGTCCTACTGAAAAACACAAATACCCCTGCAAGAGTAAGAGACCAAGTGCCTCACACCATTATCTAAACAGGGCTATCCCATCAGATTGCTCTTCTCGAGAGAGACTTCTCAAAAGTGTTCCCTATCCTGATGTGAGTGGCTCCTGAAAAGGTAAAGGGTTTACAGAGAGGAGGGGGTTTGGAGATGACTACAAACAAGCTTTACATATTTCACATTTTCCCCATCCTTGCAACAGTGCACTCTTCCTAAACATATATTATAACCTCTCAAGTTTTCATTTGAATTACCTTAATGATAAAGAAATTTTATTAATAAAGTAATGCATTTTTATTAATACACCATGGTACTATTAGTAAAAGTGATGCATGTTTTGTTCTAGAAATGGCTTTTTACACCTTTTTAGTATAGTAGTGGTGAAAGTTTCTTTCCGGGTTTCCATCACGGGCCTGTCTGACACCACCAGTTTTATGCTTATAACAAAAGCATATTTATTTTAAAGGAGTAGAGGTTAGTGGGGTAAATACAGACATTAAATACAGCTGACCCACATTCTAGTTCCCAGCTCTAGATTTTTCCTTCTTTCCTTCCCTGGGAGAATTTAGCTCTAATAGTATTAAATATATATTCAAATATCTCTTCCCTGACACTTTGCCAAAGTATACTATGGGGCAGAGTTAATTTACAACTGAACTGGAAAAAGGCCTATCCTTATCTCTGGGGATTCCAGACATCTGTTTTCCCCTTTGGCCAAGACAGATACAATGGGATTTATGATGCGCATTTCAAAGTTCAGAACTCCCCTGAAAACCCTCCACTTTGTTTACTGATGGTTTTTCTGGTATAACTTGTTAGCCAGCCTGGTTTGATTACATGGCTATGTGACTGGAGGGGTATAAATATCACACAGGCCTTGGCGGGATAATTCAGAGCAAAGTGTATCCTTGGGTGAATAAAAGCCCTGCAAAGCTTGTATTTGGATGTCTATCAGATCCCCCCTCCCCCAACCCCCATACTTGCCTGTTTCTCTTTCTCTTGCTGCATCCTATTATTTACTTGTAAATAAAAATCCTATGTAAGTATGTTTTGTTGAGTTTGGTGAGTTCCTTTCAACAAATAAACTTCCGGAATCACTGCAGTGTCTACTACACAAACTAGTAATCTTCCAACATCACTTAACACACAGAGTCCACTGAAATCAGCCTACACAATTCCTCTTCCTGATTTAGGGATGACTATGTGCGAATTATACTCTGCCCTCCTTGGTTCACAAATAATTCTTATTTTGCAAACATTTCCCCCCCCAAATTAAAAATGTATAGTTATTTTGGTTTTTGTACTCTTAGATACCTACACATGATATATAATTCCAATAATACTGATAGAGTTTACACAGCACAGCTAAAATATCCATGGCAAGTAAATCTCCAAAATTCTGACAGATTTAACATTTCGCTGATTAAAAATGTTACAAACATGTGGGAAATGACATGACTTTGCCACAGAATGGAATAGAGTCATGAAGGTAAAGTTCCCGACAAGCTAAGCCTTGGAAGAATTTGAGGGTTTAACAAAAGCAATCAGCAAAGAATGTATTTCCTGCATATGAAGAACAGATAAGAAGAAAAAAAAAAAAAAACAGGTAACACTTGGAATACTAAAGGAAATAAAAAGAAAAAGATGTATTAACCAAGGTGGATCAATGAAGAGGGCCTATTTGGAAATTTCCCCTTCCTTCAGCATGTCCTCTCATATGCTGATATGTGTCCATTCAACTTAAGTGGGAAATGTTTGCTCCATCTAGACTAACAGCTCCTACCAGATCCTCACAGACAAGAGAATGCTTGGTGAATGATTGTACCAGTGCCCAAATTGTCCTCTAGCTACAAATTACATACAATGGGAATAAGTTCACTCTTCCAGAAAATGAGTCTATATCTTCTCTTAAGAGAACAATGCAGTGATTGACACATCTAAGGCAACTTCCAATAGTTCCTGTTGAACTTCAAAGTTAGCTCAAGAGCATCCAAAAAAAAGAAAAAAGAAAAAAGAAAAGAAAATCAACCATAGAGAGAAAGGAAAGGTCTGCCTAAATCATTTTGTAGAGAGATGCATCTCCTTGTACTGGCATTTCAGTTCCCATCACTGACCTTCCTCCCTACTCTTCAGAACACCTCAACAGGGAATCCTGTTTTCCTCTGACAGGAAGGACATCTCCATTCACAAACATATGGAAATTTGAGGAAGATTAATTCCCTTGCTGCTTTTCTCCAGTTTTACCTTTTTAAATATTTACATATACCATGAGAACTGGATTTCAGAAAGGTTTGTTTATCCATAGTAATTAAGAATTTAAAAGGCTGTCAAAAATTATAAAAACTTTGTGTCATTATGGGGAAAACATAATTTTTCCACCTGTAAGTCCTGACATCCCAGATGAAATAAGGATTGTGGTGCCACTAATCTGAATACTTGCCTAGCCGCAGCAACGTCTTGGATAGCGGTGGTTGAATCAAGTAAAGATGAAACCCAAACTGCCCACTGCTTATTGACAAATTATCACATTGTACTAGATCTTCTCATTATCTACTTTAATTTTGTATTTTTTTGGTTTAATGTGAGTGCCATACAAAGGTTATAGAAGGAAACCAGCAGGGTCCACTCTAAAATTTTCAACTTGAAAATTGTTCCTGAGTTATTCTTACATATTCACTTATAAACTACAACTTTGCCTGTGCAGAATATAGTCTTTCAGTCCAAGCCACACTCAGTCCAGTTACTTGGCCTAGGAAATTAGGCATCTGTATACTCTTCACCCTACCCTGGAACTGAGTAATATTGCTGTTGGGCTATGTCTTGGACAGTCGTGGCAGGTCCAGACATGAGACATGAACTGCCAAGTGCTTCAGAGACACTAAGAAACAACAGAACCCTCACCACCCATGTAAGAAGGTTGTAAGACTTACCACTCACCCCTAAACCCCTTAGCCACAAAGAGATTACTCAAGTTACTAATGACTTGCCCTATGTTCCAGTCTGCTGATGAGGACCAATTTCCCCATTATTCCCACTAACCTTGTTTCTGAGGGACTAGACACTTTTTCACTTTTCTCTGCCTCATTTTCTCAGGATGCCTCACTGGGCTTGAGGCTCCCACTATTTCTCTCCTGCACCCCCTAACACTTTACCAGAACCCCTTCACTCAGATATGACCTGCAACCTTGGGTATCTACCTCAGTCTGGGACTGGTTTGAATGTGCCATGTTCCCGCAGAACTTGACAATACCTTTTACTCCATTCCTTGAATTGAGATTCCTGTTCCCATCACTTCCCTCTTTCCAATGCAAACCCCCTTACCCTCAAACTCAGCCCCTTCCCTCCTAGCATGCTACCAAGCACATGTACCTCAAATCCTCCTAACAACACACCCACCCTATCACCCTTCTACTTAAAAACTCCTGACTCAACTGCTGATTTCTTGCCTTCACCTGCTTCTGCAACACCATGAACAGAAGTATTTCAAAGGGCTTTTCGGCTGGCATTTATATCTGTCATTTCTGCCACTGAACTGCTCCTCCGTTTTTGTTCATAGAACTCTATCAGGCCTGATGAGAGGTTTTGTAAAGGTTGCACTTGGAAAACATGGTTTTCTGCCGGAATTTTCTGACTAACTGGTTTTTAGTACTTATGAAGCCAGTTAACGTGGTCTGTACAACTCAGATCCATGCCTCCCTGCCTCCTCTCTATACTTCAGCATTGATGCAATTCTGTTTAATCACCCCTCACCCACCTCCAGCCCTTCTTCCCATTGGTCATCTCCATTTATAGCTAATACCTGTAACCTGCCCAATCTGCTCTTTCATCTTCTGTCAATATCCCCATAGTCATAGGAGATTTGGAGCAGGCAACACAGGAGCAGGGATAGGGAATGGGTCAGATACCAATGAAGCAGACTGAATAAAAAGGCAGCTGAAAAGACAGAGATGCTGATGGCAAATCACCAACTTGTTTTTCATAGGCATGTCTGAAGGTGCCATGCAGACTATGGAAATAAAGGTGTCCTGCTACATAAATTAGAGTTCTATTGTAAATTATCTACAGATTTATAACCCAAAAGAACTTCTGAGGAAATAGAACAGGTTCATTTAGATATATTGTATATGCTTAAAAATAAGAGGTAAAGGAAAACATCAAATAAAATAAATCTGAGAAAATACTCTGTGATTTGGGGATTTGTATGCACACACATATGCACGAGAAGAGAGACTCAAGCACAATCATATCATCACAAACAAATACCAATATCTCACTTTAGGTAAGGGCAAGTAAGTTTTACTGCTTTAGTAGAATGTTTTCTCCAATGGCTATGGCAAAAGAAAATATTTTTCACAAGTAAATCATCACTAAAAGTGTGGTCCAGATTTCTTATTCCCTCTTATCATAAATTTTCTATTTTACCATATAAATATACTGGAGCAAGTTTGGAGGAGGACAGTCTAACTATATTAATCCCTCTCAATAATAGAGTAAAAAGCCTCAGTAATTATTTCTTTTTTTTAACATAACAAATATTCTTTATTAGAATAAGGACATTCTAATAAGTGTTTCCTATAACAAAATTTCAGACTCTCAATCTTAAAAATTCTCAGTAACTATTTCAAAGAGAAACTTTGATCTGCATGTGAAGTTCAAGTTAGAGATATGACTTCAGTTTGAAGATTGTTATAAGGAAAATAAAAAGCTTACTCTTACAAAGTTTATCATTCTACTGAGAATGAAATGATGTTTGTGGTGCCATACAAAGCATCAAGTTTCAATCACTTCAGTTCTTAGAAACTTCTGCAAATGTAAGCCTTTTTTCTGTGCTTTTCTAAACAGATACTTGCAGGTAAAATGCAAAGCTTTTTTCCTGATCTGGTTGAATAACTGTGAAAAAACTACTCATTGAAATGAAATCATCTCTCTTTACAAAATATGCTTTGAATGCTTTATTCCCTTGTTACTTAATGAAGGAGTTCAGTTAATAACAGGCAAAAGCTTGGCTTACAGTCTTAAAATCATTCTTCTGACAAGAATTCATTGAACTGGAACTGTGTTTATTTTTATGCATGCATATATTATCCCAAAATGGATATGTAAAATATACTAATTATTGTTCCTGATAAACATGAAGTAGAAAACGTTCATCCACTTGTCTTTTTGATTCATGAATACTTATCAGGTATCTCCTGGAAAGATGCTCCAGAAGACTGAACTAATATCATTATTACTAAGTTACCTGATCTCTAGAGACAAGACAAAAAACAAACAAACAAACAAAAAAACCCTCAAATAGTCTCACATTTGAAAGGGATTCATATTTACTTCACAGAATTCTCAAGACTACCAAAATTCAAAAATGTCTTCAGCTTACAAATATGGTCACACCTCTTACTCTTTGACAGTTTATGTCAGAAATGAGTTGTATTTGATAAAAGATATGCAGTCACAAGCCTGCTGCACATGCCTGCCTGGGCATAAACATAGTTCTGAGAACCTAAGTCTTCACTGGGAAGAAAATATTTTTCTCAGTCTTTCTTAACCTACTTTACACTATATGTGTGATTACACCATTCCATATAACTAACACCCTCTCCTTCACCTTGCAAAATATCGTTTCCACAAATCACGTATCTTTATTGCTAAATAAAACAACTCTAACTCCAAATTAACTCAGAGAGATAATATACTCTGAAAACAAAGGAGAAAACTGGAAAACAAAGGAGAAAACTAGTCTAATAACACATATTTATGTCCACTGAGCTATAAGGACCTTACACTAGCATCTGACATCTTTAAAATTCTTGGCCCAAAGGATACTTTTATATCATTTTTATTTCAACTGAATTCTAGAGTACAAACATGTTTTCAATGAGAGAGAACTCCTGGGCCTACAAGACAAGTCTTTGACTATAATTCAGACCTAATCCTTATAACGATATTTAAAATAGCCATTAAATTTGTATTTTTAAAAAGTTGTATTTTCAAATATGATGGAAAGGAAGTACCTGGAGACACAGCGGCCGGGTAGAGAGGGCCACCTGACAGATGCTGATTCCTTTAGTGGGGAGACAGAGCCAGCCCACAATAGCCCTGTAGGGAGGGAGCTGGAGAAATGTGAATCCTGATGTATCTCCCTCTTCCCTCCCATCTGCTGTGCTCTAAAAGTTAGGGAGGGAGGGCTTGTGGTGGAGTTCCTATTAGTCACTGTAGGAGTGCACAGCAGAGTGGGAAGGAAGAAGAGTGGATCTAGAGAAGCAATGGAGACTAGCTTATCACCTTGCAAAAATCAGAACTGTTGGTGTAAGGGGGCATAGGTGTTAGAGTGGTAAATAACAATACCCATTGCAGGGGGACAAAGGAGTTTGAAAGCTTTGAGTTCATTAGAGGTATAAGTGAATTTCATATAGCCATTTTCTATCACACTGACACCTTGTTAATAGAACTTACTGTGGAAATGTTCTTTGACTAAGAGGTTCTTTGACAAATTGCCATCTTCATATTTTTACTGAACTCCACATACAGCCTATCAAATGTATTCTTTATGGACCATATGTCCATATGGACCAACAAATGTATGTGACGAATTTTCTAGACGGTTCTCACAAGAATAAAGGAATTTTCAATTTTAAAAACGTCATATTTTCAAAATAGCAAAGGAGATAAGTTTAGACCATATTTACCAAAAACAAACAAAAAAACACCCATAATTCAACAACTTCCATGACTGCTAGCTTGAGCATGCAAGCAAACCAAGACCATATGAATAAGGAAAACATCCATTTTAAAAACAAAAAGAGCTAATTTATTTGTAGTTATTTATAATATATACATATTGACCATTAAATTTGAATCTTTTAGAATGTTCCAAGGGTCTGAACTTCCAACCTGATGCCATGTTGCTTATTGCTTCTCTGTAATTGATGGGGCAGGTTGAATTAAGACTATGAATTCTGCTACTAAAAATGATTCCACAGGCAAATGGCATTGAAGAAACAGGAGAGAGGCATAGGAACTGAAACAGCAAACCATCTTGCCAGGGAATTATCTTGGGATCCAGCATAATTAGCACACCAGATATATTAGTATCACTCTCTACACATCTGCCACGTCTGCTACTCCACAAATATCTTGAGTAGCTTTAGCAACCACTCAAAATGTGGTCACACCTGGGAGCTTGTTAGAAATGCAGAAGCTCAGATCACATTTCAGGCCCACTGAATCATAATCTGCATTTCAACAAGACCCCTAGGTGATGTGAACACATGATAAAGTTTGAAAAGCACTATTTCAAGTGATAACTGAAAATTCTGAGACAACATTTTTTTTTCTTAATTCAGGGCAGTGATGTATCACAATAATTACCTCAGATAAACCACCTCTTCATGAAAGGGAATAGAGAAATCCCAGGGTGGTACAGAGATTTTTTTTTTTTTTTCTTCAGCATATGGAGTTAAAAAATTACTGCCCTTTTATCCTCTCAGTGATGCTTGCAGGATTTCTGAACAGGAGGAGAGTGTAAAAAATTTCTCTGGAAGCAGGCATATTCTGTAACGTTGAGAAAACATCTAATATCCTTACAAAGAATGGGGAGGTAGAGTGATAAAACACCTGGGATATTTTTCTGCCTTGTAAATACCAGCAATTTATTTTTACCACTCCTAGGAATATACCGTTTGCTTCCCTCACTGAATTGTATACAAGTATCTTCAGGAAAGGGAAATCAATATCAATACTTTCAATCAGATGCTAAATTCATGAAAACTTCCAACTGCAAACTGATTCTCAGTTGAGGAGATCCCTAATTGTTCTTGACCTATTCTAGGCATTTTTCATTGTTGTTCTGAATTCTCTTTTCCAATTTTTGGCAAAGGTAGTTAAATAAAAAGACTTGAAATGCATTTCAGCTACTCATTCAATCAACAAACATTTATGGAATATCTATCATACTCTAGGTTGTATACAAGTGCTAAGTGCTGGAAAGACAATGATTAAGATATAAGTCCTGTCCTTTTAAAACATGGCCATTGGAGATAGCATACAGACCAATAACGACACTGAGATGTTTTAAGTGCACAAGAGAACATAAAATACTAAATATAACAAAGAACCTGCATAAAATAGATGAAAAAACATGACCTTTGACTTTGATTTCATTATTATATGTATTTCATTAAGTTCTATTAGCCTTTGCATGTCATAATTATTTAAATCTTGCTTACAACTGTCCCAGTGCATGCTTTTGAAAGCATTCCATTATCAGGAGTTGTAAAAAGCAGCCACACAGGGACGCCTGGGTGGCTCAGTGGGTTAAGCCTCTGCCTTCAGCTCAGGTCATGATCCCAGGGTCCTGGGATCAAGCCCCACATCGGGCTCTCTGCTCAGCAGGGAGCCTGCTTCCCCCTCTCTCTCTGCCTGCCTCTCTGCCTACTTGTGATCTCTGTCTGTCAAATAAATAAATAAAGTCTTTTTTTTTTTTTTAAAGCAGCCACACAGTAAGTAATTGTTATTAGGAACACCTACAGATGAATATATTATAAACAGACTAAAACACAGAACTCCAAAAAAATGTTGTCCTTGCAAAATCTCACCTTGAGTGGTTTACACTTGTTCAATCTGTGAATTCTAAAGTACTTACTTAAATTTTAAGTTTATGATATATTTGTGATTGACTGTTAAGGCCACTTACAAATGAAAGTCTTATAAATAAAATTTTTAACTGCAAAGCACAACATTTGGTAATAATGACCATGTAGAAAAAGGTAATTAAATCAGTTATAATGAGGGGCGCCTGGGTGGCTCAGTGGGTTAAAGCCTCTGCTTTTGGCTCAGGTCATGGTCCCAGGGTCCTGGGATCGAGCCCCGCATCAGGCTCTCTGCTCAGCAGGAAGCCTGCTTCCCTCTCTCTCTGCCTGCCTCTCTGCCTACTTGTGATCTCTGTCTGTCAAATAAAAAAAAATAAATAAAAAAAATCAGTTATAATGAATCATGTAAGTAATCGAAAGAAGTAAATGATATATAACATTTTGAAAAGCTGGTTTTACATAAAACATAACAAGAATGAACATTACCATCACTAGATTAGTACAGCTCTCAGCCCCAACCTCATCTGAGATCAAAGATACTTATACATCAGTTGATAAGATGGACTGAAATCTTCCCAAGTAGGAACATGTTCTGGAAGAGTCACATGTTGGTTTTATATAACAAATTCTATCAGGTGGATAAGTAGGTAGAGACTTCAGCATGCTTCTTAGCCTTCCTAAAAGAATTCTGAAGTTGAAACTTCCAATGATATTTCATTGAAAGTACTCCTGAAGGCACCTCTAGCTTTAGGACGTTCATGTTTGGCCACTCTGCTGGGATTCAGATGACGGTGGACTATTATTGCAGGACATGTGACTGCACACACATGCATATGTGTATGGGTATCTGGAGACTCTTAAACTCCATTTTTAGAAATAGTACTGATATTTTTATTTATCACGGTGCTTAAAATTCTTTGGAAGATTCTTTTCTAAGTTAACCTCTTAATCATCTTAAATGAAGCAAATCATTTTCTTCTCTCTGGGTAAATTTGATTTTTAAAATAGCCAAGAGCCATTCAGATCCAAATCTAGTGAGTTACATATATAATCATGAGAGAGATTTTTCTTTTTAAACAAAATCAGGCGATGGAAAAAAACATGATTATATGATACTGATATTGAATGCTTACAAAACAATTTCAAGGCCATCCTCAATTTAAAAAAAATGATAGTAATATTGGAATAAACATAGGCTCCAAAGTCCACCACTAATAATTTTGTTCTAAAGAACTGTTACTATGAGTTATTATGCATACTAAGACATTGTTTATCCCTTCTACTTTATGTTATGTAAATAGTCTGATACCAAACACAGCAACTGGATTATATGATGGCATTTTCCTCTAAATAGAGTTAATTGTGAGAATTATAACTTAAATTCATATTTCTAGTTCTTAAGTTCCTGGCACAGAGCTGACATTCAATAAATGTGAAAAGAGTATCTAAGCAAAATGAATAATTTGGTAGAATCCATATATAACTAGACTACATCATGTATGAATGAATCAAACTTCTATACTAGTCTGACCAAAAAAGTCCTCTACCTGTCCAAAAAATGTAACTGAAAGACAATGAGTGACAAAAACTTCTTGTCTAAAAATCATTCTAGCAAAATACTCTAAAAAGGAAGAAAAATATGCATCTAAAACATCGATTATAACCCTCACACAGAAAAATTATAACATCAAACTAAGAATAGATACCTTGGCCAGAGTCCTCAATCTTTTTTTTTAAGATTTTACTTATTTATTTGACAGAGAGAGAGAGATCACAAATAGACAGAGAGGCAGGCAGAGAGAAGGGGAAGCAGGCCCAATGCAGGTCTTGATACCAGGACCCTGAGATCATAATCTAAGCCAAAGGCAGAGACTTAACCCACTGAGCCACCCAGGTACCCCCAGAATCCTCAATCTTTACATGGTTAGGAGGACAGAGACACTTCACTTCCACTATCCAACCCCCCACCAAACCCACACCCCTACACACACATTCTGGGTTCTTGCACAATGTTACCATTCTCCACATGGTATATGTGAATCTTTGACTGCAGCCAATAAGTTTCAAAAACTATCCATTAATTAAATTTTTCTGTATCTTTTTAGTTTTATAGAGGACATATCACTTATATGCAGAAATATGTACTGAACAATATGTATGTAATTTATATGTTTAGAGGAGATATGTGTATGGTATAAATAAGCAAATTATACAAAGACAGTTAAAAGGAAAGTAAAGATAAGTGGGGAGAGAAGATGTCCCCAGAACAAAATAAAATTTAAATTCATAGGAATGTGTTACCCCCCAAAATCAGATTTTGTTCCTACTGGAAATGTTATACATGGGGGGGGGGGGGAGACAACACACATCAGAAGTCTTATAAAAAGCTTAAAATCTTAAAAAAAAAAAAAAGCTTAAAATCTATAAACATGTAGGGCCCAAAAAATCTCTTGTCGAGCTTCATGCTTCATTCCAGGCTTTATTTGCACACAGCAGGAAACATCCAAGTAGTTAACCATATATATACCTAACATCAATAAAATTCCCATCCCAAAAGAAAGAAATATCAAATTTGATTCATTTCACCTGGAAAAAGTGGCTCAAACAACAAAAAAGATGTGTGAAATCTTCTATTTTATATATAGTCTAGCAAACTTTATAAAAAATGATTCGAGGAATATAAACACAATTTGATCTATATTTTAAAAGATGCTAATAGCAGCAATATAAGAAATTTACTCCAAGAGTTTGTTCATTCAAAGCAAAAGGCCTGCTCTGGTAGAAATGTGAATTCTAAAGGAAAATTAGCAGTGGCTATAATTCATGATCACAAAAAGCCCCAAAACTTCCTTTAATATAATATGACTTGTTAGAATTCTAAAGCAAGAGAAGAGAATCATGGACACACTGGAACTTGATACTCCTTCAAAGGAAGTGTCATATAAGGGTGGTAAGAAAAAAAATTCTATGAGTTCAGTTACCCCAAGATAAATAAGACTTCCATCACCCTGAGATATGTTTCTTCCAAGATTATAAATTCCATAGGGAGATACAGAAATCATGAAAAAGGAATTGCTCTAATCTTTCCTCAGAGGCTTCAGTGAAAAGGAGCTCAGATTCACAAGCACTCAACCTGAAAAAATTGGATGGCAGCTCAATTTCAAATCATGTATACTGTCATCTATCCATAGAAAGCCAAAACTAAATTGGATAGAGAACTGTCTGGTATGTGTCATCTCTAGTTTACTGTGGTAGGAACTGAGTGCTTAAAAATATATACCATAAAGGCTGAACACCAAACTGTAATTTAGAAAGAGACCCAAATATAATGGAGACAATCCTAAAGATATTGAGAAAATGCTCACAATTACAGGCTGAAGTCCCACCAAAACATCAGACAACTTGCTATTGCTGCTCAAACACAGAGGTCCCAATGGCACTGCGATACAACAATTTTGGGAAGACTACCTGGGGTAATGTAGAACAGCACAAGGTTCTATTTTTTTTTTAAATGTCTGTAAAATGGTTTGTAGGCTCTCAACATTATGTATTCCTAATGAGAACCCAAAAAGGATCACTTCACCAGCATATTTAAAGGTTGAAAAGCAACCATTTCCATATTTTTGGTCTTAAGAAAATGTGGGCAGTGAACCACACCTTAAAAATGTATCCAGAATTCTACTCCATTCTAAAACCTATCCCAAGTTACCTTCATCTCTTACCAGTATACCAGAAATATCCTAGTAGTGTCCAAACATTTGCTCATACACACCTCTAAACATTGTTAAGTCAACTGCTAAAAATTTCTTTATGTTTTTCAATTGTTGCAAAGGATGGATTTTTTATATTATACAGATCTCATGAGATATAAAGATCATATTGATTTAATACCACCATCTTCCAATTAAAAATATATATGAATAAGCACTTTAACAGGTAGAAATGTGATTTTTTTTCTAATTAAAAGTGATTATCCTGTTCCTGACACAGAAGTTCATGTAACATACACATTTAAAACTTAGAGCTGTGCTGCACAATGTGCTATCCAATGGTCATTAGCCATGTGTGGTTACTGAGCACTTGATATGAGGCAAGTCCAAATTGAGATGTGCTATGAAGTAAAATAGACACCAGTTTCAAAAAAGCAATATGAAAATTGAGTATAAACTATCTCAAAAATTTTTCTATTGATTACATGAGGTTGAAGTGGTATTTTTGTATACTGGATGAAAATTATTAAATTTATTATTAAAATTTTACCTGCTTATTTTTAATATAAATTCAAAGTTAACTATGTGGTTAAATGTGTGATCATATTGGAATTACATTTCTACTGAAGAGTGCTGGTTTCAAATCTATTGATCATCTAAAAAACTTTTCTTTAACAATGTATTTATAACTTGGATTTTTTCATGTCTATAACATTTTAAATTCTTTTGCAAGATATTTTGAATTAAGTTATCTTCCCAATTATTAGTGGAATACAATTGATGAAAACTTTAAAATACTTCATAATTATTAAGGAAATAGTGAAAATATAAAATTTTACTGGAACTGAATATTCTAATGAGACAGATGGGGACTCTTCCCCCAATTAGTTGGTATACCATAGATGAAAAATTGCTTATTGTATAATAAGGTTGAAAAGCAATTCGTAATAATTTATTTACTTTCATACTTAGAAGTACTGAGACGCCTTAATCACATAAGTCGGTTGAAAGATAAATTTTCTTAATGTTACTAAATTATTTAAACTTTAAGTTTCATAATAAAAATCCATAGTGGTATAAGAATGACAATTTTTTAAATCATCAATTAGTAACTTAATAGTTTACTGAACACAAGAGGCTTAACCTCCAATTTTTTCTTTGTCTAGTCATTGAAGCCATTAGACTCCTAATTTATGGAAAGTATATTGCTAAAAAAGCATTACCAATACCCACCAAATAGCTACTCAATATACCTACTACTTTCTCATTTAGAGGATCCTTATTGCACCAGACATGATTAGAAAGGGCAAGAGGAAAAAATCAAACTATAATTATTTTCTAAATGACTTTGGCAAAACAAATGTTTAGATAAAATACTTCTTATCACAGTCTCTAAATACATCTTTATGAGAGTTATAGAGCTGCAGATTTAGTACATTCATTTTAAGGAAAATATGGAGTTAGGAAAATCAGTTCTCAATACCAAACTAGTTGGCCACAATTAAACTTATTTTCTGCCAGAGAAGTCCGAGTTGATTTTTCAATTCAAATAAATATTTTAATAACAATCCTAGTAAAAACATTTTTTCTGAATCTAAATTCCAAGATATATAGAGACAAATAGATGAATCAGATAAATGGATAAAACAAAGACTTGCCGTAAATTTGGCACATGATGAAAAAAGGGTGCTTTGCTCAGTCTCACTCTTTTTGTTCTCAAAGGGATCTCCTACAGGAATGGTGTTTTTTCTAGCAATGGTGGGGGGGTATGGTGGAAAAGGTGAGGATGTCAAATCAAACTATTTGAAAATGTCCCTTCATTTTTTTACTCTCCAAGTTTTTATAACCGGGGGAAATGCCCCATAGTAAAATCTGGAATGGATGAGAAACAAGTGTTTCTTCTGAAAGGAAAAGCGATGTCAAACGGAAGATGGGAATGGTGAGAAAGCAAAATGCCTTGATCTCAGATTCATCATCAGGCAGCTAAATTCTAGGCAGTTAACTGATCTGGAAATTTAGTCTTTTAAAGACTTGTGTCTCTGTAAGGTTGTCAGGTACTTGGAGGTCACACATTCTAGTTTGAACACCATTTCATTATCCAGCTGATTGTAACCCTCTTTCTATCCCTGCCTCCTATAGCTGGATCTCAACACAGCACGCAGAATAATTCTTTCAGTTCCGAACCAGAAAATCATTCCTCTGCTCAACCCTTCCAGGTGTTTCCCATTCTCACACACAGTAAAAGCCAACTATATTGACAGTAGCCTACAAGTTCCCTAACAATATTCCCTTCAACTCCATCACCCTTCTGACATTCTGTACTACTCAACTCCCTTGGCTCAGTTTGCCAAACCACTCTGGCATCTTCACTAGCCCTCGAAATTTCTCTCAGGTGATCTTCTCAGGAAGATGTTCCCTCTGCTAAAATGCTCTTTCCCTTGACCCCAATGGTTCACTCCTTCACTTTCTTTAGGCTGTTACTCAGAAAGGCTTTCCCTGGCCACCTAACCACTTACCCACCCTTCCTATCCCCATTTCCTGCTTTATTTTTTTCCAAAGTGCTTAATGCAATTTAACTATGTTTATTCACCCTTCATAGAAAACAAGCTCATAAAATAGGATTTTTTTCCTGTTCCATATTCTACAGTATCCCTGAAATAATATAAGGGTATATACAAGGCATCCAATTAATATTTGTCAAGTGTAAAAATTTATGATCTCTCTTATAAATGAGGCAAATGTCTATGCATATTGAAGTACAAGGTTGTTTTATTTAGGATTTTTTATATTTAATAAAATTGAGTAGCTAATGCTCAAAATTATGTTCTAATGCACAGCATCAGATGGTTCTCTGCAGTGGACACCAACTTTATGTTGAATTCATCTAATTCTGTATGTATGACTCATGTGTGGGGACATGACTTGGAAAGCCACATAGTATTTGTGTATATTTACTCAGTATAACCCAAGAGCATGCATTCTTTTCAAATGGTTTCCTCCATTTTTGCTAAAATAGATCAGTTTTTGACTAAAAAGCAGCTTCCTTAGACTTATATGATTAATGAAAACATTAACTTTACCAATGGCAACATACTAACCAATTCCTTTTTCATATTAGTTTACCACACTCCTTGGGGGGAAAAAGCTATGTAGGTACTGCCCCTAAAATAATAACCTTCCCACATCAAAATGTCTGAAAAGAATGTAGCTAGAGTGTTAATCAATAATAAATATATACGGTTGACAGCACACTGGAATTGGGTACCCTGAACTGTAGCCAATCGCGGATGTTATCAATTTTGTCCTTAAAAGCATTTAAGGCAAGTTTGCCAGCTGTCACTACCAGACCATAACTTTCCCTCTTGTCTTTGAGTCATTTAAAAATCCTGTTGGATTTCATTTTATTAACAGGTTAACAGATCTATTACACCCCACTAGAGTACTACTGACTACCTTTGAAAAACTATCCAGTTTGCCTCATGGCACTTGTGTAGCATTTTTTTTTTCCAGATATCATAGTATCAGAGTCAGAAATGCTATGATACTTCAAGCATGTTTAGTATAATCTGGTTGACATTGAACATACCTCACAAAACAATGAACCATATAAATTGTATATATAGAACCATATATACATGTTCGGTCAACAATATTTATATGGGTTTTATCCCATGCTAGTTTCTCGGAAAGGATATAAAAGCAAAAACATATGTATTATGATCAAAGAGCTAAGCTAAAACGATATGAACACCATACCAATCTACGAAATTATGAGTCAACTAATAAACTCAAATGGAATTCATAGGTGAAATTTATTTAAAGAAGTCAAACATAAAAAGATCTTTAACAATCTGAAGAATATTTATTCCATAGGCAAATAGTGATATAACCTCATTTAGTGATCATCCCGAACAATACCTATGGCAGATTATTCACTGTTCATGTTCTAGAGATGATGTCCAGAGAACCACAGAGAAAAACCTAGGCAAAGTTAAGGCTAATGGCCCTTATATTCTTATTTCTTCAAAGAGTTTTCACATAACTCAATATTTATAGGTTTAAAAGAAATGTAAGCCTAATGGGGCCTGGGTGGCTCAGTTGGTTAAACATCTGTCTTCAGCTCAGGTCCTGATCTCACGGTCCGGGATCCAGTCGGTGTGGGGCTCCCCACTCAGTGGGAAGTCTGCTTCTCTCTCCGCTCCTCCCCTCAACTCACTCTCTCTTTCTCTCTCTCTCAAATGAATAAACAATGAATCTTGAAACACTGCATCAAAAACTAATGATGTATTTTAGGGTGACTAACATAACACAATAAAAAAAAGAAAAAATGAATAAATAAAATCATTAAGAAAAAAAAGAAATGTAAGCTTGATAAATGATTCTAAAAAATATCTATTATATTTAAAAAGTAGCCTTTGTGTTACCAAAATTAGTGGTAGTCCCATTTAAAGAACAGTACTGATACTAGCCTCTTTCACTTTGGAAGTTAAGGTCTCTTCTCAAATTTTCCCATAAGGGGACAATTCACTCTTAATATAAAGTTCATAATGGATGTACAAATGAACCATAATTTAGGATTAAAGTTCTGAGGTCTTCATGAAATAGTGTAGTCACAGAATTATCCTTTGGCCTTTGCCTAGATTTAAATTATGAAAGCATTTCAATAAAAGTTGCTGAGGTTTTTATTCCTCACAAAAGGTAACATATAAAGAATAAATATGCTTTCTAAATACTATCAGCTCCCTAAATGCACTTTTCAAAAAATACATAGTTAAATGCCAAAAAAAAGGATCATTCTTTCTAATCTGAAAATTCTAAAAATCTTTTCCAAATAAGAATTTTGACACTTTTATTTTGAAAAAGCCTTTGAAGTCTCAGCTTATTTTGAAGCAATGTTTTACAGAAAATCACATCACATAGCAATTTGCACTTAGATATTTATTTTAAACCATTAGTTCTCCATAGGAGAATTTAGTAGTAAGTCACAGTAGAATAAAATACATATTTTATATAAACAAGAAAATTTTTCTGAAATATTGTTTTAAGATAATTAGGGACTTTTTTGTTTGTTTTGTTTTTAATTTTTTAAGAGATTTTATTTATTTATTTGAGACAGAGAAAGAGAGAGCGTGAGCTGGGGATGGGGAAGGTGGCAGGCAGATGGAGAGGGAAAAGCAAGGAGCCCAATTCAGGGCTCTAATTATGGACTGTTTTAAAGCAAATGTAATACATTTTTAAAAGATACATTGCCACAAGTGTTTCTCTCTAATTATAATATTTGAGGAAGAAGAACCAATTTATACTTATTATAGATATAATACTTGGATAATACATGTAAAATATTAAAGAAATTATATTTTAATAATGTAAAATATAATATGAAGTATTATCTGAGCATTGTAAAGGTTGAAACAAAGTACTAAATACTATAATTATATTAATTTATAGGATAAACTTTAATTCTTAAATAATAAACTTTAATAACTTTGAGTGAAATATACAATAAAGTTTACACTACTCAAACACCAGTGTTTGCAGAAGGCAAACTCAACAAAAGTATAAAAAACTTGGGGTAATATAAAGGAACATAGCTTTATTCACTTATTTCTGCTTAAATGTCTTAGACAAGAAATAAAAGACAGATAAAATCAAATTGCTCTATTTTTGCCATTGCAAAGACTGCTGACCCCAGTTTATGCTTATGTTTCCATGGTGTATAATACACTGATAAACTAAACATTTTAATTACCATTCTATTTGTAGGAGAACACACGTCCAATTATTTGTAAACTTAATGACTAACTGAATTACGTATAAATGATTAGCAGTGTTAAGTGGCTTTAGCATATGGAGATGACTATAATTGAAAATAGCCAACTTTTCTTGGCAGTCAACTCAAAAAGATAAGACATGAAACTATTTCTATCAGTGCTTCTTTACACACCTGTCACTTCTAGTACCTCTGCAACAGGAACCACAATCAGTGTTCACCAAGCCCCAAAATATGACTGATCTACAAAGCATTATGATAAATAAGAGCCAACTTCGTTTTGAAAAATTCTACTTCAATTCTCCCCTCTTTCAGAAATTTGGCAAGTAGCCACACTAAAGCAAACTTGTTTGGTGGACGTTCCACATCAAGCATCTTAGAATTCAAAGAAATCTTGGAGATCCTTTCGCATTACTTTACCTTTTGAAGAGGGCTGATTGAGAATATATTTTCTGAAGCTACAAATATATCCAGAATATAAAAGCTTATCAGATAATCCAAGTATCAGATAAAATAGTCTGTATTAAAAACAAAATTCAGGGACGCCTGGGTGGCTCAGTTGGTTAAGCAGCTGCCTTCGGCTCAGGTCATGATCCCAGCGTCCTGGGATCGATCCCACATCGGGCTCCTTGCTCGGCAGGGAGCCTGCTTCTCCCTCTGCCTCTGCCTGCCTCTCTGTCTGCCTGTGCTCGCTCTCTCCCTCTCTCTCTCTCTCTAACTAATAAATAAATAAAGCCTTTAAAAAAATTTAAAAACAAAATTCAGACAAGAATCAGAAAAGGAAAGGATCTGTTTTTTCTTCTCTTGAAACCTGTTTTCCATGAAATCCCTTCTCTACTCTGCAGAGTAAAGGGAACAGGATCAGCCATGAAGCAGTTGGGTTATTAGCCAAGGATACTCTCTAACCTTGATATTTATTGGAATCAATGGGTTGTGACTTTCTTGGCAAGTTTTAGGAAGGACATATATTTTACAGTATAAAATAATGTTATTTGGGGGCAGCCTAGGTGGCTCAGTCTGTTAAGTGTCTGCCTTTGGCTCAAGTTGTGATCCCAGGGTCCTAGGATGGAGCCCCCTTTTGGGCTCCCTGCTCAGCAGGAGTCGGCTTCTCCCTCTCTCTATGCCCCTCTTTCCTGTTCATGCTCTCTCTTGTGTACTCTCCCTCTCTCAAATAAATAAAAATCTTTTTAAAAAAATAAAATGTTATTTTGTAAAGTTCTTCAAGTGCTCTATGTAATGATTCTTTATTCCCTGTGGTCATTTTTTGCTTATAAAACTATTTCCCAGAGCACCTGGGTGGCTCAGTGGGTTAAGCCTCTGCCTTCGGCTCAGGTCATGATCCCAGAGTTCTGGGATCGAGCCCCACATCGAGCTCTCTGCTCAGCGCCTGCATCCTCCCCCCTCTCTCTGCCTTCCTCTCTGCCTATTTGTGATCTCTCTCTCTGTCAAATAAATAAATAAAATCGTTTAAAAACAAAACAAAACAAAAAACCTAATTCCCCTATGAGGAAACTTTTTTCATGAGTAATGGATAACATCCTAACACATGGTCTTTATAAAGCTATAGAGTCAAGGAATTTTTCTTCTAACATTAAATAATACTTACAGCTGATCCTGGCATCCTAAAGGCACAAATGAGCAGCATGACATAATTGAGAAAAGGAAGGGGGAAGTACTGTTGGTCACAACCCAAGGAAAAACCTCAAATCAGAGTTTCTTTAACCGAGCCTGATAGCCAAATACCATACATATACTTACAATCTCTGAGTTTAAAGTAAATTGCCTGACTCCAAGCTTTTTTTTTTTTTTCTCTAAGGCATCTGAGACTCAAAAAAGTGCTTTTGCAACTTGGAAAAGTACTGAACTCTGAAGGTAGGTTTATCCTTCTTCCTTTTCTATTGTAATTCCTTGTTGGTGTTCTTTATTTTGCAGATGTCCTAGATAATGGATTTATCCCCTCTTGGAAAGAAAGTATTCATTAGTCTTTCACTGGACCTGTTCACAAAAATATAGCATCTGAGAGTCTGTAGTATATATAATATTGTAAAATGAGAAATATTGTAATTCCTTTATTCTCTCCACTTTCAAATGATACCTTGACTGGTTTATGATCAAAACAATCATCTCACCTAAATACACACAACTTGCTTTTTCTTTAGCTCAATGTCTCTGTGTTTTTAGTCTTTGTTGTTATAGCTGGATAATATTTGAAGTATTAGGTGATGTATTTCCCCATCCCCTATCATGTTCAACTGCTTTACTTATATGCAAGTTTTCAAGTATTCAAGGGCCTAGATCCAAGTTCAGACTCACTTACTTAGTTAGAAACTGACTTACAGTTAGAAATTTTCAGGGTTGGGCCAATATAGGGGCAAAAAACACACTCAACACAAGAATTAGAATCAAGCGTGTTTTTCTAGAGCTCCAAAAGAAGATAAAAGACTTTACTGTAGAGTGAAGAGGATTCCAGAGACAACAGCAACAAGAGCACGTTAGATAGAAGGTTATGAGTATCACAGAAACAAACCAGACTCATCCCTCCCCAGCCACTCAGTAAAGACCTTTAAACAACCACACCAGAAAGTCATCCACTGATTATCCAAGAGAAATCCTGCATCTTTACACTCCCCAGACTGTGCTCAACATCCCCCAACCCACCACCAGCCATCTAAAGTACACTATATAGACAACCTCAATTCAGTTGGTCAGAACTCATAGAAGGCTCTAGAATGATGGATAGATTTGATCTTAGACACCTAAAGTGATGGTGGTAGAATGAAGAAGGCATAGTCTCTGTACCTGTCAGAGAGACCAGACAGAATCATTTGAGATCTCCCACTGAACTGAAGATTTCTCCTAGCCTCTTCATTCTCTCCAGGGCATAAGGAAGGTAAGTCTCATAAATTCCTCCATGAGGCACCTGGGTGGCTTGGTAGGTTAAGGGTCCGACTCTTGATTTCAGCTCAGGTCCTGATCTTCAGGGTCATGAGATCAAACATGGAGCTTGCGGAGAGACTCTCTCCCTTCCCTGTGCCCTCCCCTGCTGGTGTTCTCTCTCTCTCTCTCTCAAAATAAAACAAGATAAAAACATTTAAATAGTGACTCTCTCCAATTGTACTCTTACACCTAACTGCCTCCTCCTCTTCAAGATTTTTTTCCCTTAATTTCTTGCGCCATCATTTCTCCCTTTCTCTTTTGCTCCAAGAGACATTTTCCCTTCCCTAACACACACTAAAGCTCAAAAATGATTCAAAGGAATTGCTGACCTAATTAGAAAGCATTAATTCTCTTCTCTGAGGCTAATTTGCCAGACTGGCATTTCCACTGTGAAAATTAGGTTCATATGGGCTAAGATAAGGAAATAGAAAAGGTGGAAAGTAACTCAAAACCATAGAGGGAATCCAAAGCATAAGGCAGAAGGAAAATCTTTTGTGAAGAGGATGAAAGTACACAGTGCAAGGGACTTTGAAAATGAAATATCCATGTGAGTAAACCCATTCCTCCCATCTCATCTGTGGATAATCTATTATTTAATACTCTTGGAAACCTATAGGGTCACCTGAACAACTAGCTGCAATCCATAAACTTTGATATGTAGTTTTATCATTTTATTCAAACAAACTCTAGTTTCTCTTGTTTTTTCTTGGATCTAATGACTATGTGGAAGTTTTAATTTCCATGTTTGGGAGTTTCTGGTTATGTTATCTATCATTATAGATTTCTCATTTAATTCCATTGTTGTCAGTGAACAATATGATTTCAATATTTCTAAATTTATTGAGACCTATTTTATTGCCAGAATATGGTCTATTCTGTTAAAATACATTGTACACTTCAAAAGAATGTGTTTTCTGTTATTTTTGCCTATATTGTCCTATGAGTATCAAATCAAAGTGATTGGTACTATTGTGCAGATCAAACTCAGGTTCATTTTGTTTTATTTTGCTCTGTGGGTTTTTTGGCTTAATTGTAGATTTTATTTCAGGAACTGACAGAACTATGATTGGCTACTTGACTCTTTCTCCCTTTAATTCCATCAACTTTTGCCTCATGTTTCTTGAAGCTTTGCTATTGGGCCCAGGCACATTTGTGAATGCTATGACTTCCTGAAGAATAATGCTTTTTATCATTATGAATGATCCCTCTTGAACTCTGATAATACACTCTGTTTTCAGATCTGTTTTATCTGGCTAAAATATGGAAAACTCAGCTTTCTTATGAGAGTTTGCATAGTATATATTTTTATATCCATTTATTTCAGCCAATGTATTTATATTTATCACTTTTATGAGTTGGGTATAGTTTCTATTTTTTTATTTGAATTGGTTCTAACAATAACCTTTATTTGTAGTTTAGTTTTTTTTATTTGATTATTTTTAGAATTCCTTTTCAATTATTTCTGTTGCTATTTTAGTTAATGTTTTTTGCTTCTTTTTTTTAAAAGATTTTATTTATTTATTTGACAGAGATTACAAGTAGGCAAGAGAGGCAGACAGGGAGAGAGAGGAGGAAGCAGGCTATCCGCGAAGCAGAAAGCCCGATGTGGGGCTCGATCCCAGGACCCTGGGATCATGACCTGAGCCGAAAGCAGAGGCTTTAACCCACTGAGCCAACCAGACACCCCTGTTTTTTGCTTCTTCTTAACACGTTGGCCTATGAACTACAATATATGCCCTTGACTCTTCACACCCACAGAGTTAATATTACTACCTCATATAAAATATAGAAATCTTCTATACTTATAGGTTATGTCTTCCATCCTTTATGTTATGGTGGTTGAGTCATACATTTTAAACCTCTCAATAGAATGTAAAACTTTATGTTTAAATGCTCACACAATTTATAAAGATGTGAGGGAAACACAAAACAAAAATTTCCATTTATATTTATCCAGATATTTACCATTCATTTCTGATGCTTTTCATTCTTTCCTGAGAATTGAATTTCTATTATTTTTCTTCATTCCAAAGGACATCTACAGAAAATTACTGATCGATAGGTATAAAATTTCATCTAAACAAGAGGACTAAGATCTGCTGTAGAACATTGCACTAAGTTTGTAGATACTCTTCCTAGCTCTTCACCATCTAGAATTTTCCACATTCTTCAAAAGTGAAGCTGGAAAACAATGCTGTAGTTCCCCAGGCAACAATGATGTATTATATATTTAAAATGTTAGGAGGGTAAATCTCATGTTAAGTATTGTCACCACATAAAATATGAAGTAAAATAAATTTTAAATAAGTAAATAAATGTTTTTTTATTTTTTGTATCTTTTAATTTAAATTTATATATATAGCATGTATATATATAAATATGTATTAATTTAATATTGTTCACAAGATATTACAAGCATATTTGTAATGCTGGTCTGTTGATGACAAATTTTCTTAGTATATCTTAAAAATGTATCTTACTGTCATTATTAAAGGTGTTTTTAGTGAAACAGACCCTGGATTGACAGTTTTTTTGTCTTCATTTTTTTTCTTTTCAGTTCTTTAAAAATGTTTGATTCTCTCCCAGCCTCCATGGTTCTTATGAGAAGGCAGTTGTTAGATTGTTATTCCCCTGTACGTAATAGGTCATTTTTCTTGTCTTAAGATTTGTTCTTTATGACTTTCAACAGTTTGCCTGTAACATGCCTCAACATGGGCATATGTAGCTTCATTCAGCTTGGTGTTTAATATCTTTTATTTGCAAAATTTCTACCTTTTACAAAACCTGGGAAAATGTTTGGTATATCTCTAAAAATTTTTTTGGCTCCACTATCTTTCCTCTTTCTGATTTTCCAGTGTCCGGTATGTAAGATTGCTTGATATTATATCACAACTCACTAAGGTTCTGTTCATTCTTTTTTTCAATCTGTTTTCTCTTTGTTCCTCAGCTTGAATAATTTCTATTCATCTTCAAGTTCACTTACTTTCCTGTCATATTCATTCAGCAATAAGTCCATCCAGTTAATATTTTTATCTTAAAATTTATATTAAGTTCTAAAATTTACACTGATTACTTTCTTCTTGTGTCTACTTCTTTGAGATTTTATCCATTGAAAACATTATTTATTTTACTTCACGAGAATATGTATCTTAGTCCCTCCATGATCTTTGCCTGCTAGCTCCAACCCTGGTTGACACTGGAGTCAGCATTGGCTAATTTTGCTTTCTTTTGAGAAGTTGCCCCATTTTCTTGGTACTGTGCATGTTGAATACTTTGGGATTGTGTCTTCAGTATTATGCTAATTTGTGGAGGATCTAAGTGCTGTTTTTCTCTAGTGAATGTGATATCCATTGTTTTAGCAGGTAATTTTTTGAGCTGGACTTGAACTTTCAAAACTGTTTGTTGGGCAACAACTCTAGTCATCTTATGTATGTTATGTTGGTGGGGGGGTGGGAGGAAGAGGAAAAGAGAGAATTCCAAGCAGTTTCCATGCCCAGCATGGAGCCCAAGGCAGGACTCAATCTCATGACCCTGAGCCAAAATCAAGAGCCAGATGCCTAACCAAGTGAGCCACCCAGGCATACCTCGATTTTTTTCTTTAAATCTGAACTGCTCTGAGTCTGTGCTGCACATGTATCATTCACGGGAAAGTAACAAATGTAGGTGGACAGAGTTTATAGATATTCTCTCTAGCTCTTCACCTTCTGGAATTCTCCACACTCTTTAGCATTTATGGTTTCCCAGCTTCACTTTTGTAGTCCCCCAAGTCAGAAAGATGGGATTATTCTATCAGAGCCCCAGCTGCCACTGTTAATGGTACACTGTGTCTCACTATAAGTGCTCACTCAGAGGACATCTAGCCCTAGACTGTAAGCCTCAGAAAGAAAACTTAGTGGTACAGTTGGTCATCTCCCTTCTTAAAAAACGTGCACTCTTCAGTTAAGTCTATTTCTGTTCACTCTTCAGTAGCTTCAGAGTTGTTTTTTGCATGATCTCCAGGTTTCATAGCCTTGTTTTTTGTGGGGGTTTTTTGTTTGTTTGTTTGTTTGTTTGTTTATTTGGTTTTTGGTTTTGGGTTTTTTTGTTTTTTTTTTTTTGGCAGTCAGATCACTTGATAGGGTCTTACCCTGACATACATGGAAGCAGATGAACTTGGATCATTTGTGACATCCTCTTTCCCTCAAATCTCACATTTAATCCTTCCATAAATCCTGCTGCTTGTATCTTAAAACTATATCCACCATCTGGACACCTCCAGGACCGTAAGGGGTTTGACGTCACCAACCCCTCCCCTCTGGATTCTTGCCCTAAGGTCCTAATTGGCCTTCCTCCTAGTTTTGTCCCCTACAGTGTGGAGACACTGCAGCCAGAACCATCTTAACAAAACATCAGTCAAATCATGTCACTCCATTATGCAAAACCCCTCAGTACTTCCCACTTCACTCACTAAAAAATCCAAGTTCCTTACAATTGGCTTCAGGGATTAAGTTATCTGGGTGGGCCTCTACAACCCTTTGATATCCTGATATCCTCTACCTGCATTTTTCTCCAGAGAATCATCCTTCCCTTGTTTTTCAAACACACACTTTTGTGTTTTGCTATCACTCTTCTGGAATGCTCTTCCCCCAAAATATCCATTGCTCATTCATTCATTTTATCAGTTCTCTAATCAAACATTTTATCAGTGGAGACTTCACTGACCACCTCCTATAAAATACTCCTCACCTTTCACTTTTGCTTTCCATTCTTAAAGTCACCTTTTGCCTTCAAAGCACACAGGTTGACCTGACCCATTACATCCTCAGTAATGTATTTGTTTTTTGTTTTATTTCCAGTCCCTAGAAGTTAAGCTCCTTTAAAATAGTAGCTTGTTCTGTTCTTTTTTGTATATCTAGATCTTAGAAGATTTCCCAATTCATGATACATATTGATTAAATAAGTTGCTGGGGGGATGAATCAATGGTTTAAATTCCATTTTGATAATGAGAGCTTTCATAAATTTATTTGAGTAAGTTTCTCTATATTTTTAAATATCATTAATATGCTCTTATATTTTCCTATTTTTAAATAACTCAAAATACTTTGTAACTAATTTAATACACAAATAGATTAATTCTTTTAAACACCTCTTATAAGTTTCAAGTAAATATAAAGTGGAAACCCAGAGGGTTTGAAAGGCTCTTAACTAAGAAAAGCACGGTTATCATTCCAAGTGAACTGATGTTACCTTCTCAAGCCATTTGAGGATACTAGATGAAAAATTTATGACCACAATACACAGTGCTATTGGCCAGATTTATGACCAGGGAGATGTACTTTGAGGTTGCATATGTCCAGTGCAATCGTATTCAGTTGCAGATAAACATGGTGAGCCCTTTAGAGTAATATGACAGCAACTCAGATACCATGCCATTCAGACAGGGTTGATATGTAAGTTTTCTGGTTCAGTTTAAACCCTAAAGAATAAAGCCTTTTCTGGCTCATTGACTAATTTTGGTAGTTGTACTTCTGTGACCCTACCTT